>JANSVA010000216.1:32838237-32860939 GCA_025504915.1 Erythroxylum reticulatum
AATTATTGCGTTCGATTTGCAATTTTTCTTATACTTTTTCTTATATTGCTTGAATTAACCCCCCACCCCCCACCCCACCCAATTTCGTTACTTTGTTCCATTTGAATTTATAATTTCATTGCTGTTAAGATTCCTCGTAGGAACGATATCCACTTACTGTTACTACATTAAAGTGTATTAACGGAAGTGATTTCTTTTGAATTTGGCTGCAAGCGACAGCATTACCTATAATCATTATTATTCATAATTAATTTTCTTACTATTATTGTGATTATTAAATTCCTTATTATTATTAATTTTCTTCCTCTTCTTCTTCTATTATTATTATTTTTTATTTTTATACGAAATTAATTTCTTATTATTATTGTTATTATTTGTTAACTTTTTTACTAATACAAATCATTCGTTTTAAAACAATCAAGAAATTACATATTTTCAATCATATTATATTGCATAAATATTTTGATCATTGACATTATTTTTATATTCTATCAACTGCATCTAAACACATTTCTATTTTTGAGATGGAGATAATTTTATCTGTTTTGTTCATCACAACCAAATACTTCACTATTTCTAATTTTTATTTTATTATATCTCCAAATTTTTGTATCGTTAGCGCGCACACATGGATTTGTGTCATATTATAAAGAATGCGCTTTGGGATGCTATTACTGCATAATCTTATTAGAAATCAAACAAACAACATAACTCATACTTAACACACACGCAACCCACACACAGAGTTGTTATATTATAAAGAATGCTATTCCGACATAATCTTATTAGAAATCAAACAAACAACATAACTCATACTTAACCAGCTCATAGGTTCATAGTCTAGGACGTGCTAACTTGGCGACGATATGGTGTAAATGAATTTCCTGGAGATAGTCAATCATACGGAGGTGATCAATTAGCATCTCTGACAGTCAACGGCAGTCGACGATTCCGAACACCAAATCCATTCACAAGCTTCTCTTTAACTATCCGACGAATCCAACAATATAGCTTGTGAAAAGTGCCATATGAATATGATTCTGCCACCAAACCCAAAATGTAAAATGCATATAAAACAACGCGCAGCGGCTCAGGCAGTAGCAACGATGCCAGTGAAACCAGCGACAACGAACCTGAGAATGTCACAAAACGACCACAAGCTTCGGTTGAAACTAATGCTTGCTTAAGAACATATACCAAGCAACAGTATACAAGTAAACTTATAACTGAAATCGTGATGGTTATAGGGTGGGTTTCGAAGGGTGTAAGCGTCTTCCCTTGATATTTAATTCCGACAAAACTTACAAGTACGGGAAGGAGAAACACAAGAACTACATGAATAGCTGTGTCTGTGAAGAGGTTGGAGCTAATGGGAATGTGAAAGAAACCATGGATTGGAAACTGTGTCCAACGTTGCTGCTGGCGAAGAGATGGGGTTGCTGATCGGGTATCCATTAGCACTCACATCAAAGTGCCGAAGAAGGCCGGAATAAATACACGCAGGACAAGATCTGGAGAAGAAAGAGGAGGAGATGTGAATAAAAACCCCCAGGACAAGGTCGGAGAGAAGAAGAAACAGGTTGAATGCCAACAAATACACAAAGAAGAAAAAGGTTGTGGACTGATAAAAGTCTGGAGATGTGAATAAATACACAGGAGAAGAAAGAGGAGGAGAAGTGAATATATTCCCAGGAAATACACCCAGAAATTCGACTCCTGAGGAGTCGAATCTCTGGGCGTATTCCCGCCAAGGAGTCGAATTTGTGGGTGTTAAATACACCCAGCCTGGGCGGGAAAACACCCAAAAATTCAACTCCCAAAAATTCGACAGGTGTCACTGAAATATCAGTTTGTCTCCAACCAAGTCCCATCATTTCTAGTAAAGTGTCGGTTTCAGCCCATCCAAACTCGACGCTTTAAGGGCCTTCATAGTTTCCAAACTTTTGACCACTAGGCTGTGCTTCCAACATAGTCCAAATTTTTGTTTAAACTCGGGCTTAGGCTTTTTTAACTCAACCGTAGTCGTCGGCTACAAGATTAACATGTTTGCCTCCTACCAAGTGCCAATATTTCTAGTAAAGTGCAGGATTCAGCCCATCTAAACTTAGGCTTTAAGGGCCTCCATGTCTACAATAGTTTCCCAACTTCTCAAGCGCTAGGTTGTGCTTCCAAAATTCTCATTAGTTCATCGGGGGGTTGATCCAAGTTTTGGGAAGTTTAAACTCATCCTGAACAACCCACATTTTGCTTATACTCTATCGAATTAGAGTTGCCAGATAAAAATACTTAGTATTCTTATTTTCAAAAGCAATCATCGTTGTAACTAGTACAATTTTTCATGCTCCAACACAAGCATGCATTTATTTTTGAAACTACGCCTCAAGCTTAGTTAAGTAAAGCTCCCTTCGTCAGAATTTTATGCTCGTCATTTTTTGACCTGACAAATCACTCACATAATCATACTTAAAAACGATTCAGGTAAAAATGAATAGTTGGTCGGGTGCATCAGCAATCAAAATCAACCGGAATGATAGGATAACAGTATCCTCTATTTGTTGATAATCTTATAAAATCGACCATTTTCTTTAGGTTATTTCATCAATGGCTAGCGGTCCAAAGGCATTGTTAATGCTAAATGGTTAAGACCCAAAAACTACCTGTTGAAGAGAGGAAGCCGCTTGACTCAAGCGATTCAGATTCCTGGCATTGCTCTTGAAGAGAGGAAGTTGCTTGACTCAAGCGATTCAGATTCCTGGCATTGCTGCCGAGAGGAAGATGCTAATGAACGTTATTAAATCCTCAAGAGAACGACTTACAGCTAAAAGAAGTCATTTCAATCAAATTGAACAGCCTTGAGCATATAACTTAGATCCAATGCTTTCTACCAGTACTTCAGCTCACGACCAGAGATCACTTCTCACAGAAGAAAATTTTTGCCACGTTGAGCTCCATTTATAATCAATATATCCATGAAAACAACCATATAAATTCAAGTTATTGCAACTCCATCCAGAAGTTTAAAAGAACAAGTAACCAAAAATCATATGCCTGTTACATGATGGCTGTTGAATGTAAAATTTAAAACTTGTCACCAAACAACTTGCTACTATAGTATCAAATTTCCAAAGGATAAAGATTCGAAATCGAAAATCAAAGTATCATGACATAAAACTTGGGGTTCATTTTGGATACTTTTATTAATCTTGATTGTAGTAAAGCACTTCCATTTTCATCATTCTCCAAGAACCTATAGGCATTACAGGTTTAGGTTCAACAAATTAACCACAGGTACTTCCAACAAAATCATCAGAATGCCATAAACTAGAACATTGCACCGAACTTTAAAATGCATTCATAAAGTGCAACGAAATCACTGATCAAAATTTCCTACCAAAGTTCAAAAAAACTATTTCTACTAGTATTAGATTGGAACAAAATAGCTCAACCTATCTTCAGACATGATTGCAACTTGAATTACCATGGCTGAGATATGATCCTCTGTCAAAAATCAAAACTACAAGTTTATCCCATAACCATTCAAGAAAACCCTTTACTGAGCTTCTGAATCGCACAAAACATCTTCCTTCTCGACCCAACAGCATTAATCCCCATATCCTTCAAATCCTCCAGAGTCAACATTGGCAAAATCTCATCATCCACCTCATGAATTTCAAAAACCGGGGCATACCTTCCTAACCCTATACTATTAAGCCAAATCCTCACCCCATCCTCTCCTCCAACACACCCTCCTTCATCATTCCTATAGCCCCTTGCATCATTGTCCAACGGACCTGACAATTCAATCCCATCAAAATGACGATTATGATTATCATTAGTATTATCCCTAGACCTAATTCCCCTTCTATTGTAATAAATTTCCCTCTCATTCCCATCTCCTGAATTCTCAAGAGAATGAATATGACTATTCTCTTTTAAAGGACTCTCCGAATTCTCCATATCAAATTCCCTAAAACTATTCTCCATATCCTCACCGCCACTATACTTCTCATCTCCGTCAACATTGTCAACAGCAGCGGCGCCACCTGCGTCGCCAATTTTTGAGACCCAATTGGATCGGACCCGTCTTGTGGTGGCATTAGAGGCCCTTTTCTTCAAATCCTTGACCCTCCAGCTCGCAATTGCTACCGAATCCAAATTAGGGTCTTTATCATCGCCTAGGGTTTCGGCGAAGTCGCCAGAGGTTGTTAAATTGGTTAAAGCTCGAGTCTTCGAACCTTTACCTGAATCTTTTCTACTGTGATCAAGAGATAGGCTGTTATTATGCCTCCACTGTCTGTTACTACCGGTTCTCCGAGCCTGAACAGCGTCGTAGAGATGGTCGCCGCCGATTTCGCCTAATCGAACGCTAGGTCTTCTCTGTCGTTTCGAACCGACGGCTTCGGAGGAAGTAACGGCGTTAGAAGCGCCGCCGCTGCCACTACCGCCGATGCCGTTGAGATGGCCCTCCGGTGGCTGTATCTCCGCCATGAATGACCACGATTTCGAGATCCAAGAAACGCTTTTTGCCAATAATCACTATATTGGTAACTTAGTTCGTTAATGCCTGCCTCAAGACACACATGTATAGATACAGAGAGAGACACAGAAGGTAAGAGAATAGGGCAGCGGGAGAGTAAATCGAAGAAGTAGCGGAAATGAGTTCGAGCTGTGGAGAAGTCAGTATGTGCGGAGGTTATGTGGGTGTTCGACACGTGTCCTTTACTCCGGTGAATATGAACATGCTTGCATTTTATGTGTGTAGAGGCGAGTCTGCCTCCAAAACCCCATACGTGGAAAGCATATTAAACGACATGACACGGGCCAAAAACGACGATTGTTTTTATTTTCAACTTAGGTTGAAACCAGGATGAAGTACTTAAAACTTGGCTGTTACAAGATTGATGAGATGCTAGAAGAAGGAAGTGATTCTATTACAAGATTGATTGTTGCAGTAATACATCCTTGACATTTGCCTTTTCAACTGTAGGTCAACTAAAAATTCTCTAGGATACAAAATTTTGAAGACAAGAATTTCAAGGCCAGCAGGAAAAAAATCCTGTGCTCTCAAACAATCATCTGCAGCCTCTTCTCTCCATTAACCTACAGTGCAGGTTATGTTTGACTCATTAACAGAACATGCCCACTTGACCGGCTTTCTATAGGTTATTATGTGCCTTACAGATTCAATCTTTGGGCAAAATGCAAAGCAAACCATGCTCAGGACTGTGCTCCAAAGGATACATTGTTGTGCCTCTCACAAACTTTTGATGATTGACAGCAGATTTTCGAATGCCTGAAACAGCTGTAGACTTCCTCTTGATTTGCTTCTTTGTAATGGAACAGGTACGAAGTGGGTCTTCAGACCCTGCTCCCGCCCTCCTATGAAGAAAGCATAAGTGGTCCATCACATATAACAGCTTCTATTTGACAAAGACCTAACAACTCTACCTACTCAGAAGCAGATCGACTCTATTATGAAGTCATTATAATCAAAGGAAAACACATCTAGTGACAAGCATGAAGTTGCAATATTAATCTAATAATATAACATGGATGTAGGCATCAAGGTGTCGGACATCGTTACTAGGAGTTTTTTGAACTCCAATTTACAAGATTATTCTTGATGAGCCAATCAACCCAATACTTGCGATTGCAAAAAGTTCTTGGTCAACTTGCTAGAAGTAAACCTGAATGTTCTATCGAAACCATAGCATTTTTTTCTGGTACTTTTGTGCTCAAGGATTATCATATAAGACAAAAACTATCATCTATTGATTATGCACCTTTGATACGATAACAGCTAGGTAATGAAATCATAAGCCACAAAATAAAATGATCTACCTTAACAATTTCTCTGAGGCAATTCTAGCAGCTCTAATTGTATCTTGGCTTGGTACCCAATGCACAACACGGTTTGCCTCAGCTCGCATAGGAGAATGGATTTTGATAAGCTAGAGAAAAACATAAGGAATGTTAGACAGCATGAAGATAATCTTTTCACATAGGACAATACGCCTATACGGCAGGAGCTGGTATCAAAATGTTAATGGTTTCCTAGACGTAAGACAATAGCAATAAAAAATTAATCTCACTTGTTAAGGAGAATTGATGATGACTCTCAATTCCTTATGTCGGATAATATAATCCAAAGTTTTCAGAGACAGAGAGAATGCATCTATAAAAGAAAGTCAGAGATTTGTAGGCTTACACCCAAGCATTCCATCAACTGATAGTAAGCCCTCCCAAGCAGAGGAGTATGCCCTTTTCGTGATTCTGAAAAATACCTAGTCCTGAAAGAAATTTTAAATCTTGCTGGTAAGATAAAGTCATAAAAGTTGTGCATACCAAATATTTCGGAGACATTAATACTTGAAATAGGTTTATACCATTCTTTATATCCTGGATCCACTGTGAAACCATACATGTCTACTGTCTCACAAACCGAGAGAGCAAATTCAAGAGCCTTTAATCCAGTTCCCTTTGCTGCTGCCCCAAAAGATGTACCTAACATGAGATATATTGGATTGTTTATTGGAATTTCCTGCACAAGAAAGATGTAAACTATTAGCATGTTAACTGCTAGAGAGAAAGAAACAGAAGAGTGACTTCCAAACTGTTGGTAAGACCTACATTTCAGATTGACTTCAATACAAGGGATAACTAGTATATCTTTTGCATGACCTGTAAGTTTAACTAAGTGAAGTAAAGGGGCATGGAAAGAAAACACAAAGAATGTTTGACAAAGCGCAACACAGAACAGAGAAACATAAAACCATAATTTGCAACAGTTTTACTTATGCCAGATAAGACTGACATAAAAAGAATAAGGACATGTAAAAGCATGATAAAACTAAGTTATATAAGAGCTAAGCATCAAGCCTAAAAGATCAATTTCAAAGCAAAAGTTAAAACTTCTAAACAATTCTCAGCTTCTAAATCACATGCACAAGACAATTTGCTCTAGTGAGCAAATGTGAAATTTTTTATTTATATCAGCTGTTTCCATTTCCATTTCATTAGGAGAAAGATAAAACCTATGGAAATTTTGGTTGTGAATATAAGTACAATTGTAAATATTTTAATATATATATATATAATAGAAGAAGTTGTTGCTTTATATAATTTTTGTTATGATTTTTATCTACTTGACATGTACTTTAATTTTGCATATTTATTTCAAGAATTAAAGTATGAAGGAGAATAGAGAGTCAAGCAAATTTTCAGCATAAATTTGTAAAGTTTGATATAAGAGAATTTTTGGTTAAATAAAAATTATTTTTATTAAGTTGTTCTCATTAAAATTATGTAAATTTAAAAGGTTATAAGTATCAATTCATTGTGAATTAGATTGAATTAGATCTAACATCCAATTAAATTGACTTAGATTCATATAATAAAATAATATTATTTTAATATTTAATTGGGTATTATGTTTTATAAACATAAATAAAGAGTTTTACAAATTATGACAACAAAATATCCATTAATCTTACAATATGTAATTATAAGAAATTTTAATTTTCTCTCTAATCCTAATTAAATTTTGAATTCATTTTTAATACTTTATGATCTTTAAAAATGCATAAAATGAGTTATTTTGAAAATTTGCTACTTATATAGCCAAAAATTAATAATTTTAGTATGTTATTATAAATATTTCATATTTTATGTGAATTTTAGTATGTTATTAACAATAAAATTGTACTCAAATTTCCGTTAACACTAAAAGATAAAGAACAATTGTATTATATTAAATATGAAATTCCCTTATTTTGCAGGCTCTGTTTTGTGTTCAAGATTGTCAATAATCGTTCGATGACCTCCTTCTTTGCAGTTTGCGGTTGTTCGTCCATCCAAGTAAGTCATCCAACTAATATCTCCAACATGTTTTTCTTTACTAGTTGGAGTATTTGTGAGAAATTTTTATGATTGCAAATGAGTTCTTGTTTTTGTGTTGTTGTTTGCAATATTATGAGTATCATTGATGATAACATGAAGTTTTGATTTAACAGTCTAAGAAATGCATTTAATTAGTAGTAACTTTGTCAACAAACTTCAATCCAAAAGACTCTAATTAGTAGTAACTTTTATTTTCACGTAATAATTGAACGAGGATTGCATTTAATTCGGGTATGGTTTGAAACATTGAGGCATAATAAACCCTTAGTATAGTATATAGGCTGGAAACTGGTGTTGTAGCTCCAATCAAGCTTATAAGTGAAAAATTCCGCGAGCCTAGGAGCGATAACAAGACTTGCTTTCTTGATTCAAAGGTATAAACAACGCCACATACCTTCCTATTTCTTTACTTTCGAACTTTATCAACCAACTTCATTTCGAAAGACTCTAATTAGTAGTAAATTTTACTACCATGTAACAATTGAACGAGGATTGCATTTAATTCAGGTATTGTTTGAAACATTGAGGCATAATAAACCCTTAGGATGATATATAGGCTGGAAATCGGTGATCCAGCTCCAATAAGGCTTATAGGTGAAATTTTCTATGAGCCTAGGAGCGATAACAAAAACTTGCTTTCTCGATTTACAGGTATAAACAAGGCCACGTACCATGTTGTTTCTCTGCTTTCGAACAAAAGACACTCATTAGTAGTAACTTCTATTGTCACATAATAATTGAACAAGTATTGCATTTAATTCAGTTATTAACTTTTTATTATATAGCTATATGGATAAAAGTTGGATGTATCATCTAAAATAGTCCACTAAATACATAGAAGGATTTAAAAGTTTTATGCAATTTGTACAACATTAAATGGGTGATGAATGTCATGTTCGTTGTCCTTCCATTGATTTCTTAAATGTCGACTTTCAAAGTCAAGATGGGTATATAATCACTTGCTAATCTGAGGCACAGAAAAATTCTATAGTCCATGGCTTTGGAAAGCTATTGAAACTTGCTCAAGAAGAAATATATCCAAGGTACTTAAATTTCTCACAACTATCTTTTATTGACAAGCTGTTACATTTAAAGGTCTATAATAAATGGAGTAAAAGGTCTTTTGACATGTTAATTGATTTACTGAACGATGCATTACCTGTTGGGAACAAATTGCCAAAATTTTACCATGATGCAAAGAAATTATTAAGGGACCTTCGATTAGGATATATTTCAATTCATACATGTAAGTACGATTGTGTTCTATTTTGGAAGGAAATTAAAGATGTTCAAGAGTGTCTGATTTATGGTACATTAAGGTAGCAAGTGGACGATGGGAGAGGGAAAAAGATACCCAATAATATCCTTCGATACTTTCCTATTAAACCATGACTATAAAGACTTTTTATGTCAAAATAATAGCCATGGATATGAGGTGGCATCATGCATCATCCAACAGACTCAATAGTATGGAAAGAATTTGATAGAAAGTTTCCATAGTTTGCACAGGATTGTCATAATGCTCAACTTGGATTGGCCTCAGATGGATTTAATCATTTCGATAATATGAGTACTTTATACTCCGTTGTAGTTGTCTAGTGATGATATTGCTAACCAATTATCATATTTAGGTAACATGACACTTAGAAAACACCCAAGTAATAAAAAGAGAAAGAGAAATGATGTTGAACTCAATTGGACTAAAAAAACATATTTTTAATTTAGCATATTAGAAAGAAGTACCATTTAGTTGTAATCTTGATGTGATGCATATTGAGAAAAATATTTGTGACAATATTTTAGGAACTGTGATAGGAATTTATGGGAAATCGAAAGACACAATTAAGGTTAGATTTGACTTAAAAGACATGAATACTAGAAAAGACTTGCATTTGAAAAGAAGATACGATGGGTCATATATTATTCCCCTGCTTGTTACAACATGTTAAAAAGTAAGAAACAATCTTTTTGTTGGTTTCTCCAGTTAGTGAAGTTTCCTGATGGATATACATCAAATATAGGTTGTTGTGTGAATGTTAAAGAGGGAAAAGTATCGGGTTTAAAAAACCATGATTCTCGGGTACTTTTGCAATGATTACTTCCTGTTGGAATTGTCATGTACTTTTGTAGCGATTACTTCCTGTTGGAATACATGGGTGTTTGCTAAATGATGTGTCTATAACTTTAGGTGAATTGGGACAGTTTTTAAAGAGATTATGTTGCAAGACACTTAAAGTTGAAGAGCTTGATAAAATGGAAAAAGAAATAGCTTTGATTCTATGTAAGCTTGAACTAGTATTCCCCCTACCGTTTTTTAATGTTATAGTTCATTTGGTAATTCACTTACCATATGAAGCAAAACTTTGTAGACTGGTTCAAATTCGATGGATGTTCCCAATTGAAAGGTAATTCATATTAACTTTTACTTTTTTCAAAGTTATTTGTTATTAACAATTCCTAATATTTTATATTTTATTTAGATTTTTATGCTCTCTTAAGTTTTATGTACATAATAGAGTTTGACCTGAACAGTTTATTACAGAGGCTTGTATAGCAAATGAATGCTTGACATTTTGTTCAATATACTTAAGTGATATAGAGACAAGATTTAATAGATTAGAACGTAACTTTGATATTGATGAAAAAGGTGAGTTGTCAATTCTCTCCCAAAAAGTTAGGCCACATAGTGTGGGTAAATACGTGGAGTTAACTAAAGACAAATTCCAAATCACCCATTGGTATATTTTGAACAATTGCAAGAAAGTCAATATATATAGAGAGTATATATATTCCTTTTAATTCAAACAATCATATTAGAATTTCGTTCATTGAATCCCATTTCCTTACTGTCATTTACTTTTTTAAATAGAAAGCACAAAGAGTCCATTCGTAGCAAAGGGATTATTAATGTTGAAGAAAGACATAAGCTAAAGTTTGTATTATGGTTTAGAATTTGAGTAAGTTACATATTGATAACATATTACTAACATATAACAATTTATATGTTAGAATAACTTATAATTTCATTTTGTAATACAGATGATATGCTTGCATAACCGTAACGTGCAAGAAGCGACAACAGCATTATATAATTTGGGATGTAGGCCTCATATTTGTGGGACAAATATACAGGTTGCATTGTTAATGAGGTGAGATTTCATATACGTGATTGAGATAGTCGACTTAGAAGCCAAAATGTGGGGTTGTTGTCGAGGGATGTTATGATGATGATTTTATTGACTTCTATGGTTTCATCTCTGAAATAATAGAGTTGCACTATATCAAGGATAAGAATGTTGTTCTATTTAAGTGCAAATGGTTTAATCTTACTGACATGAAAGTGAACAGGAATATTACTAACATGTTAGTAAGATATGGTATGATAATGCTCCTTTTGTCCTTGCAAGTCAAATGAAGCAAGTTATCTACCTTAATGATACTGTATTAGGTAACAATTGGAAGGTTGTTCAAAGGTTTCAACACCGAAATGTCTTCAAGTTTTGTGAAAGGTATAATGGTCAATTCAACGAGGATGGAGATGAAGTTTATGAAAAGATTGGATTGGAGTTCAATAACGAAACCATTCGAATAGAAGATGCAATTATATCATCATTCCGTAAGAGAGATGTTGATCCTAACATAATTCAACTGGATGAAATCCAAGCCAATTTTATCATACAAGTAGATGAAGACTATACTCAAGATGAATTAAATGACAATGAAGATATTTTGGCCTAATATACTAGTGATGAAAAATCCAATGATAATGTAATTAATGATGATGATTTTCAAAATCTCAATCATGATGATTGAATGTAAATAAATTGTTTATATTGTTTGAAATGTTATGTTCATATTTGACTTATGTTATTTAGGATGAATTAATGTTTATTTAGGATGAATTAATGTTTATTGTTGATGTTTTACTTATACTTATGCAGAATGCTGGTGTTTGATTTATGTTTATGTCGAATGTTTAGTTTTGACTTGTGTTTGACTTATATTCATATGGAATGTTAATGTTTAGGTAAAGATTATATTTTATGTTAAATATTTCATTTATAGATATTCAATATAATAGGATCTAGTAGAAACAAGGGAAAGAGGATGGTAACTACTGGAGATGTTCCTCCCCCACATTAACCAAATCAATCTAACCCTATCGATCAATAACCACCGATTTCATCCTCCAATGAAGGCAGTCAGTAACAACCTATATCTACCTCAACTAGTGCTGAGAGATCTTTAGGTCAATTATTATTAACCACCTATATTTATAGTTATGCTTAAATATATATTTACATGTTTAATGTGTTTTTCTCTTAGCATTATTCTTTTGTTGTCAGGTTCCAATACCGACATAAGAAAAAGAGGTAGAGGTCACTAAAGGATTTAAGTTGCAACACATAAAGGTTGCAATGAACAATAAGTTGTCTATGCATATTGACCCTACACGATGTCAACTTATTGATAAGATCAAATTAACAAAATTGTCTAATGAGTTGAGAGTCATTGTCAGGAATGAATTGTCTTGCCTTCAGCATGCCAAGCAGTTGAAGGACGAAAACTTACTATATAATGCTTTGGACAAAGTTTTGGTAATTTTTTATTCATTTTATTATATGCATTACGATTTTACTTATTTAAAGCGTAAGTTAACTTATATATGTTGTTCGCAGATGAAGCTCAATATCTTCGATATTGAGAACCCTGAAGGTTTAAGTTATGTTAGTTCACTGTTGAAACAAAGTGCAAAGGATAATTGGTATCGACTTCATAAATACTACAACTCTTTTCCTTCAGATAAGGAGGTAAGGAGACATGTTCCAGAATGGGTGACTCTGAAAAATTGTAGTGAAATGTATAATTATTGGGCCTCTGCAAAGGTTAAGGTTTAACTTCTTTCTCTTCATATTTCCTTTCGTTAATTTTGTTTTTACATTTAATGACAATTTCTTCTCTTTATTTAGGAAAAGTGTGAGAAAGCTAAGTTTAATAGAGCAAAAATGAAAACTCTTCATAAGATCAGCTATAAATCATCTGTTATTATATGACAAGAATTTGAAAATTTAATGCTTAGAAATTATTATTGTATTAGTTAATACAATATAATCTAATGTGTTCCAATTTTTTTATTCATATAATAGAGCCAGACTCAACTTCATAGACAAGAGTGTGATCCTACAAGTTGACACTCTACAAGGAAGGTGAAGGCTGGATGTCTGAAGAGGCGTAAAATAATTATGTAAGTATAAAAATTTTAATTTTAAAGTTTATTTATTTATGTACTACTAAGTAATAATATTTGAATTGCGTCTTGATTTTGTGTTTTAAATTATAGGACAAGATGCAAGAGTTGTTACAGAGATCATTGTCTAACAGGAAAGAGCCCAATATAGATGACATTTACAACAATGTCCTTGGTACAAGATCAAGGTATATCAGAGGTCTGGGCATGACCCAAAACCAATTGGTTCATCATCGTCATGACCAGCATATGTAACGACACTTTAAGAGGAGAACTGATCGCTTAAGACTCAGTTACAATATAATGAAGAAAAGTTAGATCGTACTCAAGAAAAATTACAATGTAATAAGCAAAAACTAGACCATACTAAAAGAGAGTTGACCAAGATAAAAAGTTGGTCAAACAAATACTTGGGTCATACTAAAATTTTGTATAAAATGCATTTCATTTTTAATTATGAAACATGTTTATTTAATTTTGTTATTATTTAAACAATATGTCACCAACAATAATTGTAAAATGTGACTAAATTATAATTCAAACCATGTTAAAAACAATAACATGAACTAAAATTGTTGTTAATAATTATAATTAAATATTACATTGATAATAGGGAAGTTAAATTAAAAAATATTCATCACTAAAATTTTTAACTACAAATATAAAATCTTCACCAAATATTTTTACCTACGCTGTCCAAAACATCTCTAATAACATTTAGCTACGCTTTAATTTTCATAGCTAAATATATTTTGCTACAAAAATAAATCGCCAGTATACATTATTATCTACGCCTACGTTAACGAAGCTGATTAGCTTTACCTACCAAAATTAAATGTGGCAATAAGTGATATGCGATTATTTCTCTTCTCGTCGCATTTTCATATTAGCGACAAAGTGATGATCATAGAAAAATCTTTTAGGGGACGATTTCTTTAAAACGTCACAAATAATTTTTTTGTTACCAGGCTTTTATGATCATTTGTTCGACAATTTTTTTCGTCGTTAAATACTTTTTGTGAAATTTTTGTTTGTTTCCACGACGTTATATTTTGTCACCAAAAACTTTCTCGGTTGTAATGTCATATTCTTTCATTTCTATGTAAAGATCATTTCCTTCACGAGTACATTCACCTACTCCTCCAAATATAGTTACACATTCATGAGCTTTCGCAATGTTGTTGATTAATTCCATTATTAAGACTATTCTACCTACTTCAACTCCCTCGAACAGTTTGATTTTTCCTCCACTGTGATTAAGGGCTAAAAGATCGACTACTTTAATTAATTCCTGTTTTAAAAATAGATAATTTTGTAATGACCTTTCACAATGTTTTTTATTAATTCCATTATTAAGAATGTTTTATCTACTCTAGCCTCCTTGAATGATTTGATTTTTCCTCCACGACGGTAAAGATCTAAAAGATGGACTACTTTAATTAATTATTGTTTCAAAAATAGATAATTTTGTATTTAACTATACAAAGGCAAACACAGATCTATGAATAAATTTATTCTGCTTTTTCATTGGGATTAGTTTTTGTTTGTATATCCTTATTCTATATTTTATCAGACTCTCATTCTGGAGCTATTGCACAACTCCTTATTTATGTAGGAGCTATAAATGTTTTAATTCAATTCACTGTGATCTTCATGAACAATTCATAATATTACAAAGGTTTCAATCTTTTCGCTATTGGGAATGGAGTTACTTCCTTAGTCTGTACAAGTTCTTTTGTATCACTAATTACTAGTATTCTAGATACTTTATGGTGCAATATTATTTAAACTACAAGAACAAACTAGATTCTAGAGCAAGATTTGTTAGTAATGTTCAACAAATTGGAATTCATTTATCAACAAAATTTTTTCTTCCATTTGAGTTCATTTCAATAATTCGTTTAGTTGCTTTGATAGGTGCAATTGCAGTGGCTCGTCAATAATAAGTCTTTAAAATTGTCATTCGTAATTTAAATTAAACTTTGTTCTATCTTATCACATCCACTTTATTTCAATTTTAGGAAAATTAATTTGAAGTAGAAAGAAACCCTAGTGTCTTTTTTTATAACTAGAAAAAAAAACATCAAGGAGCTAGCACTCTTATCTTTTCCCCTCAAATTACTTAAGTTAACTTTAATTTTAATTATAATTTAGTTTTAATAAAATTAAATATATCATAATTAAGTCTTTAAACTTCTCTATTTTTAACAAATTAAGTTCTTAATATGTTGGTGTAATTATAAATTTTAATTAAAATTAGATAAATTAATACTTCTTTTAATTTATCTTTAATTTTTAATTAAATAATTGATAATTACGTATCAAGATTGACATCTAGTGCAATGTCATGATCATCCAAATATTAGGAACGTCAAAGTAGTTTAACTCAATATATCCATGCATAATTATGATTTATAATTTAATTATTTCATCATCAAATATTATAACTAGATATAGAGTATAAAATTAGTGTTTACTCTTATTTGTTCTTATTAATTAGTAATTAATTTATAATTGATGTTTAAAAATACCTTTTCAAATCTCAATTTACTTTTTCCAAAGAATTCCTTAAATCACTATTAATTAATAATAATATAGCATTCTTCCTAGTTATTTTAGAATGATAAATTCACTTAGTCAACTATCTTAATATAATTTATACTATAACCAAATACTACCGACTGATCTATCTTAAATAAAATAAGTTATAAATACCAACAAAATATAATAATTCTTATATGAAATATCCTAGTAATCTCAATTCTAAGGATAAATTATGCAACTATTATAATGGAAAAATGCACACACATAAATAATATTCCATTTAGAATCCTAATATCAAGTCAATTTAATGAACTTATTCAGTAATAAATACAGACATGTTTATTTAAGTATCTAAATATTTTAATTTGTAAAATCAATCGTTTTTTTATACGAAAGAAATGTAAATTGTGACAATTTTATTGTTTCATCAATATCCTATCTTTCTGTTTTAGAATTATCAATATCATATATTTTGATTAAATTATAACTAGAAATAATTTAAAAATAATACATAAATACAAATTAAATCTCATAGTTATGATCTCATCGTAATTTCAATTTTGTAATAATAATTACAAGAATCTATCTTTACTGTTAGATCATCAAATATAATTAACAAAATACTCAAATAAATATTTCTGTATTGATTAAAATAATAATATCATACATTAAATTACAAATTGATTAGATGCAAGGCTGGTATGTGTGGCACCTAGTTATAATCTTATTAAAATGATCACACGTAAATAATTTTATAAGCATCAAACAATTTCTCTAAATTTAAATCATTGTCAAGCTTTCAACAGTCATGTTTGAAAGACAATTTACCCCCTCATTGATACAATAACATAAAGTCACAACCATTGGAGCGTTGTGGTTTTCATAATTTTACTGTCACTTATTTGGTTAACAAGCATTTTCCATGTGTTGTATGTATTCATATAACCCCGTTAAGCTATGCAATTGCAATGTACAAGCTTCCTGAAGAAAGCGAAAATGGTCGACACAATTCTTTGCCTTGCAATTTCTCTTTTGTTTATGTTTCTTGCTCAAAGATTCCACCGGGCAAGGACGATAAGGAAAAATCTGCCTCCGAGCCCACCTGGGCTTCCAATCATTGGTCACCTCCATCTCCAAAAACCGCCAATGTATCGTACTTACTACAATCTTGCAAAGAAATACGGTCCTATCTTTTCTCTCCGATTTGGATCCCGCAAAGTTGTTGTGGTATCGTCGGTGTCAGCCATTGAAGAATGCTTCACCAAAAATGATATTGTTCTTGCCAATCGACCAAGGTTGTTCTCTGGCAAGTACTTAGGTTACAACTACAGCTCCATGGATCAGGCACCGTTTGGTGAGCATTGGCGTAACATGCGACGCATTAGTAAGTCGGAGTTCTTGTCAACCCCTCGCCTGAATACGCTTGTAAGCGTTCGAAAAGAGGAAGTCAAGCAGATAATCACCAAACTATCCCGTGACTCTTTCCAAGATTTTGTAAAGGTAGAGTTGAGACCAATATTTCAAGATCTATCTTTTAATATTATGACGAGAATGATTACAGGTAAGAGGTATTCTGAAGATGATGATGCTGATGAGGCTATCATTGAAGAGGGTAAGCAATTCAAGAGCCTCATGGTGGAGCTAGGAGCTGCTTATGATCCATCGAATCCAGGAGATTTCTTTCCTATCTGGAATTGGATTGATTGTGGTCGATTTGAAAGGAAGGTGAAAGACCTCGCCATAAGAATGGACAAGTTCACGCAGGATTTAGTTGATGAGCGCAGAAGAAACTTGAATGCTGAGAGCATGGACACTCTTGTTAACAATTTGCTTCGCTTGCAAAATTCGAAGTCCGAGTATTTTACCGATGAAATCATCAAAGGATTCATATTTGTGAGTCACATATTATGCTCACCTGCATCAAACTATAAAATTTGTTACAAGATACTGCTGCAGTGTGGTACTCATCAAACGATGACTAACTTCTGACATTTTAATGATTATTCTGTAGAATATGATGTTTGCGGGGACTGAAGTATCAGCGGTGGCATTAGAATGGACAATGGCTTGCCTGCTCAAGCATCCGGAAGTTTTGAACAAGGTCAAAGATGAAATAGACACTCAAATTGGCAAGGAGACCTTAGTAGACGAACTCGACGTTTCCAAGTTACCTTACCTTCACAATGTAATTGAAGAAACATTGCGATGGCGTCCACCAACTCCAATCGTCGATCCGCACATGGCATCTGAGGATTGTACTGTGGGTGGGTATACGGTTCCGAGAGGGACTGTTTTACTAGCAAGTGTATGGGCTTTACACAGAGACCCTACACTTTGGGATGACCCTGAAACTTTTAAACCTGAAAGATTCGATAGTATTGGGGAAGAAATAAACCGAATTTTCATCCCTTTTGGCATTGGAAGAAGGTCGTGCCCTGCAACCAATTTAAGTTACCGTATATTGGGTTTAACTGTGGCTGCACTAGTTCAATGCTTTGACTGGAAAAAGGTTCCTGGTGACGAGATTGACATGACACCAGGGGGTAGGATTACCATGCGTAAGCACATACCACTGGAGGTTATGTGTAAAGCTCGCCCAATAGTGAAGAAAATTGTTTCTTGAATTTGTGTAAACTCCTACACTCCGGCGCGTGGAGTAGTTTTATGATGTCCTTATTTCAGCTTAACCTTTCTTATTCTTCCATAAATAATCATCCTTGGCTCTGAATAATCCACTCCAGTGTAACCAACATTGTCCTATGTACTAACGTCTGATAAACATGATGAACGTAATTATGTTCCTTACTAAGCGTTGAACCTTACACTGAATAGTCACAGTTCTCGAGTGAAGGATTTTTTATTTTGGGACTGGAAAATTATGAGCATCATGCTAAAAGGGAGAATCTAGCATTCTTACTATCAGTTTTGTTATTAATTAATGTAAATAAATTGAAGGCAGAATTTGAATTTTTTAATCTATTTGAATAAAACAAATTATAAACATTTGGATATCTATGTTAGATTTCAAGTTCAAATTAACTAAATAATATTCAAACTAACTAAATAATATATCTAGTTCACTTTAAAAGTAGGATTAAAAATAATTAATTAAGAATTTATTCATAAAATTTTTATATACTGATAAATTTTTTTATCTTTAATAATCCCTTTCAAATGTCACTAATCATTCCACTTAAAAAAAATTATACTCTTGTGAAGACTTAATTCACAATTCAAAATTACCTTTTTTTTATACGAAATTAAACTAGAAGTTTTCACTTATTGTTTAGTTCAAACATTATATTCGGAGATATGCTCTAATATTATTTGTAACGCTCAATGTTACAATACCTTCAATTCGGGCAAAAAAAAGTAGTGAAAATAATCCAAGCCTTACCCAAACCTAATTTGTTTGAAGTTCACAAGTCAAATCTAAGAAGTCTGAGCTTCACTGTTCAAACTTGGAGGGTCAGTCAGAGATCGTACCCAACAGAGATCCTACCCAAGTAGTCTGACTTCTTACACTAAATAGCTCGTGTTCTCTATTTTTTTAAATATATCTATTTTCTTTAAAAAAATTAAGATTGTACACCCATAATCTGTTGTGTCTCTAGAATGGAGAACCAAGATTTCTGACAATTTTCACCGAATGTAGAGCTAACCACATGTTGGGATGAATGGAAAGAGCACATACGAAAACAATGATGCAGGAAAGATCTATTTTCTTAATTTTTGCATCATCAAGAAGCAGAAATGATGGTCCTACATTTATTTCAAAAAAAGTAATGGTCGTGCACTGTGAAAGAAAGGCGCCCAATTGAAGAAAGTCACAGTGATTGCGAAAGAAAGGTTGCCTGAGTAAAAAAAAAAAAAAAGTGATAATGATAGCAAAGAATGGTACGTAATTAAAGAAAGTGGTAATGATAGCCAATAAAGGTACGTAATTCAGAGACTCTTGGGGGAACTTTTTATTAGGTTACGACTATTCATTAGAAATAGGATAGAAGGTTGGTAGAAGTAGAATAGAATACGTGTTATTTGATTTGATTTATTTCTAAAGAATTTTTAATAATTTTCTTATTTTTATTTTTATTCTTCTACTTCTTCTTCTTCTTATTATTATTATAGCCAAGTAATTATTTAAATTTTTTATGGATGTTTTTATCCAAAATGTTCTCATTTTTAGTCCAAAGTCACTTGAAATAGATAAAAATAAGGGACAGTAAATTTACTTATTTTGTATATTTTTTTCAACCAAACATTATAAGGAATATATCATAATGAAGATTTTAGTTAATCAAACACCTTTTAAAGAGTTTTGAAGTCTATACAAAATATTTGGTAGTTACTCTTAAAAATGTTTGGTAGTTACTCTTAAAAATAGAATAGATGAGAAACAAAATGTAATGACTATTATTTTATTTAGTTAATTATTAAAAATGTTATATGCTAATGTTTAGTTTGGAATGATACACGTGGAGTGAAGGCTTAAACATATTTCTGAAACTTTTTGTTAGGCTTCAGTTCCTTCCACTCCCGGATGAGAAGAAGCGTGAGTCCAACAACTCGTTGTTTTATAAACAATAATTAATGCCTTGCGAATTTACTACCACACAAGTCTTTGCTCGTGAACAGGTGTATATGATAATTTTCCATTTATCTTTTAAAAATGTTTAATAAATAGAGTTGATTTGGACACGAGCATATTTCTTATTAATCAACCTTGATTTTCTGTGAGGGTCTTTCAAGTATACAATTGAGGGAATTTAACATTGAAAATTATTCGAAGAAAATAATTAATTTGTATCAAAGTATTCCATTAAGAAGTTATCATGTTTTTTTAACAAGATAAAAGATATAAAATTATAATATTAAAATAGCAATTAAAGACAATAAATAAAAGCAATTCAAAATTTATAAAATCTTTCTTATTAACAACTTCTATCGTTATTACAAAAAGTAAATATGAATAATCTTTATTTATAAAACTTCACAATGGGAATTACAAAAATTGAACAATTATAAATATTATTAATCAATAATATAGTACAATAATCAAACAAAATAACACATTTTATTTGTAATTATAGAAGGGTTAAAGATACTGTTTTCTAACACCCTCTCAAATAAATTACAAACACGATTTCAATAGAAAAAACTTGTAATTATTAATTAAATGACAAGAAATGTTTGAATTGTTAATAAAACAAACTAAACGGTGTTTAGTGAGATTTGAATCTTGCCATTTTATGCTTTTCACAACGTCTATATGGCTCCTAGGCTCGTTATGGCCACTAAAAGCATCACCTTAGGCAAAATTATCAAAAGTTACATAATGTGCTAAGGAATGAGGAATACTTGAGGAGTTCTCATATTATGGTGGCTTCAAAGAGGATAGTGAAATTTTGGCCTAAAATGGCTCCAAACTTTCTGTAATAGTACAATAAACAACATAGTTCCCCAAGTGAGTCAATTGATGAGTCATTTATCACAATCTACTCTCTGTTTCTTGAGCTCTAACAATCTCCTCAGGAGAATTACTCACATTTCCTTCTCTCGATTTTGTCTTCTTACTCATCACTCGTCTTTAACATAACAAAACTTTCCTCAAGTGATTAGTATCTCGAATTCAATGTTCAATCTCTTCATCACTTTTAGCAAAAGGAAACAAGTTTTCATGAAATTAAACAACATGAGAATTTTAAAAAAAGACCATTTTTGAGATCATAAAACCTACAACCTTTCTTCCTATGTAGGTATCCTACAAAGACACATCGCCTACTTCTAGGCTCCAATTGATCCTTTAATCTTGGATTGTTATACGAATAACACAGGTAACCAAACACTTTAACATGTTCTTAGGACAAACTCACCCCAAACAAAATCTCATGTGGTGATTGTTTGTTCAATTTAACATTCAACATTCTATTAATCAGATAAGCTACAGTCAAAACATATTAGCACCAAAAATGAATAGTTAAAGTAGCTTGAAATGACAATGCCTTAACTATCTTTAAAATATTTATATGTTTACATTTTACTCTCTCATTTTGATATAGTGTATCTATACAGCTAGTTTCATGAATAATACCCTTCTCTCTATAGAATTCTCGCATTCTCCGAATCAAACTCTAACCTATTATCACTCTGCATGCACTTAATAAACTTCCCAAATTGAGTTTCAACTTATTTATAAAAATCTATTAGGTATTGGCTAGCCTCATTTTTTTTAACAAATAAGTCTAAAGTGCATAACTATGATCATCCACAATAAAATAGTATGCACCACAAGATGATGCCTTATGATAAGTTCCTTGTAAATTGTAACGGATAAGATCAAAGGAAATTGAAGCATTATTAATACTTAATAGGAAAGGAGAATGAGTTTGTTTGGTTAAAAAACAAACATGAAAATTATTCTTACTCTTAAAATATATCCTACTAATATCAAGAATAAAACATAAATGTTGACTTAATTGATGTCTAAGACGATGGCGCTAGATTGTGAAGGAGTTTCCTATCTTCATGATCGAGTGCAACCTTATAGACTTGAAGTAACAAACCCCCTAATGCTCACCCACTCTAATCAACATGCTTGAGGAATGGTCTTGTATCACACAAAGTCCATTAGCGAATAGAATTTGACAATTTAGCTCAATGATCAACTAACTTATGAAAATCAAATTGCAAGTCAAACTAGGTACAAAAAAATCAAATGTTTTTGAGTTTCTTATTCTTGTTTCTTGTCTTTCCTAAGTTAATCAAAAACAAAGACAAGAAAAGAAATGAAAAAATCGGACAATTTTATAAAGAGAAAGCCATAATAAGTTCCATTTAAAGCATATACCAGGGATTAGATTGTAATATTTTTTACAAGCAAAAGTTGTTATTTCTTTTCTCACTAAGTGATTAAGCCCAAGTTTATTATCTAAATTTGCAACACTTTCATGGGCTTTACTATACTTTTTGACTCCTAATTCTTGATTTTGTGCTTAAATTAATCCTTGAGTG
>JANSVA010000216.1:32877731-32900653 GCA_025504915.1 Erythroxylum reticulatum
GAAGTAAACTCCTTTACTTACATGGAGATAAATCACAACACTACAGTCTAAACCATAATCAAGCGACCAACTTGATTGTTCAACTATGAATCCATTAATTTAGATTCTAATAATATACATATTTCCCATACACCTCTATATATATATATGTTGCTTAGAAAAGAATATTGGTACCTTTTGACTAGATATATCATGCTCACACAAATAAAACCAAACTCTTTTGTTTTACTAATAATAAATGTTTCCATTGCAAAACTATAACTGAAGAAGATTAAGGTACATGTAAATACACTTACTTTCCAGGGCACTATATTTACATAACTCCAACAGTTTGGTTATATACTATATGGTAATGGGGGTTTACAAATAACCTAAGGAAGCATCACACAAATAAAGAAATAAAATGACTATAGATGGAGTCATATAGGCTCAATTCTCACATTAGCTCAAATGAAAATTCATTATGCATCTCTACACTACCTCACTATTCAAGTTTCAAACTCTGAGTAAGCTTATGCAACCAACTAGTTTTCATCACTCAACATGGTTCACTCTTTACTCAAGTAGCCTAATTCGAGTCTAATCATGCATTTAATCTAATTCCAACTAGCATGATAGAATCTTATGGCAAAACAAATCAAAATTATTCAAGTGTGGTTCCATTGCTAACATAAAACAACATCCTAATATGCCTAAAACATGCATCCTAATTAATAAAATGTGAATAATGACTAAAACAATCTAAAGCAATGCAATTGACAAAGCAAATGTCACCTCCTCATACTTGGACAACACATTGTCCTCAATGTGACAAGGAAACCATAAAAGGAAACTAAAACACAAAACACAACATCAATTAAACAAGCAAGTAAAACAACTAATAAGGTAAATAAAATAACGTAAAAATTAAAGGTTAAGAAAGCTCATGCAGATTATAGTGGCGAAGCCATAGGGGAAAGGACTTCAATGTTCTTCATCTAAATGAACTTAAGGAATTTCTTTTTGATGTATCATTGCTCCTTATGCACTTATCTCATCTGGGTTCCAAGCTCATTAATTTGTAGTGTCATCTATTAATGATTTTTGTCCATTTGGTTGAGAATTTATTGGAACTTGATGACATCTACTACTACGGTTGGTTCCTCTTCAACTGCTTCTTCTTGGAGCTCTAGGGGTGCCTGAGAAGTGGTTGCATCCTTACCTTTGTTGTTCTTAATAACAGTGTATGTCTGAGGATTTCAAAGCTCCATAAAATAGGGCTTTAAAATTTCAAAACGTCTTAAATAAGGTATATCAAACATATCAGGTCTAGCTGTACACACACTATCCATGTCAAGATTGTAATACAAAGCCAAAGTAGTAACAATGTAAGTCATGCCAAATTATGAGCTTTTCTTAGTAATACAACTCACAATAAATCAAAAAATGCGATAAGGGATATTTAATTTAATTTTACAATCCATACACTAAAGAAAGAAAAGTTCCTTAGCCAAACACTTGTTGCTTTCAATTTTGTCAAAACAATTAGGCACATAAACTTGTGAAGAAGAAAGTGCTGCTACGAATCAAAGTGTTGGGTGCATTCCTAGACTCAAAAGTGTTTTCACCTGTAAGGCTCTTCCAATAATCATCCACATAAAATCATCATGGTCATCCAAAACTTTGGTGTTAGACAAGCCAAAGAGCACACAAATGACAGTATAATCAAGTTTATATGCATGACCACCTATCCTAAACCAAAATGTGTCCATTTTAGGATTATATTGCACAGTCAGGAAAAATTCTATAGCATCATGGGGTATATCGATACATCACAATGAATTAAACGACCCTAACCAATACTTGCAGCCAATCTTTCAATATTACGCCTTAGTCCTAGAGTTTCTAATAGGTCAAAATCAAAGTACCTAGGAGGCAATAACTCTCTATCATTAAAATCCCAAAATCTCATACCTTCTTCTGAAAAATAGGGAATGGGGCAAGAAAAGTGGCCTCCATATCATGTTTACCTTCTCTTGAGACTTAGAGGCATAGTTGGTTGATTAGTTTCTAGGCTACAAGCTTGTTTGGAGCCATTAAAGGAGAAAAATCTGCAACAATAGTCAAGAGAGAGGTGAGCACCTTTTTGAGAGAGAAAGAGAGAAAAACTTACCAAATTCTTGGATTCTTGAGCGGGTAATGTGAAATAGGTGTTAAGGGAGTGAATAATGATGGAAAAAGTGGAGATAACACCAAGATTTGGGGGAAAGATGAAGGATTTGTGAGGTTTAGGTAAGTAGGTTTCGATTTTAGAGTGAGAGAATGTAAAGAGATGAAGAAACAATGAGGGATTTTTAAATCTTTCAATTAAGGATCCAACAATCGTGGGAATCCCTGTGCTTCCCATGATCGTGGGTTAAGCCTTTAAAAAGTTTTTAAAGAGCTTTCCCACGTTCTTGGGAAACAGACCCATTCCCACGATCGTGGGTTAAGGCTCCCGAAACTTTCTGAAGAGCCTTCCCACATTCATGGGAAACAAACCCATTCCCATAATCATGGGCACTCCAAATTTTCCAACTTCTTAGCCCTGTTCCATGCCTAGCATGTATTCCCAACATTCAAGCAACCTACAAACACATCAAAACCACCTAACCAACATGAAATTTAAAAAGAAAACAAGTTAAAACTCAAACAAACACCAAGAAATCATAACAAACTCAAACAAACATAATCAAAACCAAATAAATCAAACAAACAGGTAAACAAAGACAAGTAAAAGAAAGGTAAACATTATAAGTTAAGGTTATTAGCTTGACCATTCCATATGCATTTACAAAAGAGTGGAAGAAAGGAAATAGATGACTTCCCTTTCTTGTCAGTATATCCTTCCATAGTATGGCTTGAATCTATGTCCATTAACCTTGAATGCTTCGCCCTTGTCATTTTCCAACTCCAAAGCTCCATGGGGAAACACTTGAAGGATCTTGAAGGGTCCATTCTATCTTAACTTGAGCTTTCCAAGAAATAACCAAAGTCGTGAATTGAATAAAAGCACCAAGTCCTTATTCTTAAACTCCTTTTTAATGTGAGCATCATACCACTTTTGTGCTCTTTCTTTATACAACTTAGCATTTTTCATAAGCTTCAAATCTCAACTCTTCTAATTCATCAAGTTGTAACAATCTTTTCTCACCCACAAGATTCCAATCCATATTCAACTTCCGAATGGCCTAATAGGCTCTTTGCTCCAACTCCAAAGGTAGATGGCAAGCCTTGCCATACACAAGTCTATATAAAGTAGTACCTATGGGTGTTTTGAAGGTCGTCCTATACACCCAAAGTGTATCATCTAAATTCAAATCCCAATCTTTCCTTAAAGTGCTCACTACCTTCTCTAAAATCTTCTTCAATTCTCTATTCACCACTTCTACTTGGCCACTCATTTGAGGATGGTAAGGAGTTGCTCTTGAACCCTATTTTCGAAGCCCAACTCTGATGTCATAAAAATGTGTGCTTGTTCTTGTTACCATGCATTGTTATTCCAATTAACCCTCATTATTCATCCTCAGTTCATCTTCATTCTCTGATACCATAAGTGTCGAGCCCCATTTCTGAATTATTCTCATATTGAAGCAAATATTCTGTGCTTGAATTCCATCCAGAAATAAGAAGTCTTAAGGACAAAATTAAAATTCAATTCCTTTATATCATTTGTATCTCTATATCTCAAGGTTATTTAGAAATAAAAAATAGATCATTTGGAGCTCTACAGACCAAGATACCATCAAAATACCAAAATATGTTCAGTAAAATATCCAATTCATACTCTTCCAACCCATACTTTTACTTTGATTCAATTTCAAAACCACATAAAAAGCTATAAAATTTCATAAAAAGTTATAAATAAATGTGTTAGGAATATATTAGTCCAAGAATCACTTCATTTGGAGGTCAGATAATAAGGTTATGGCTGAAAGAACCAAACAAGGTTTTGTCCTCAATCATATTGAACCTATTTTGGGAAAATTCGCATAACTTTCTCTATATATGTCGAATTAAGGTCATATTATGACGTTTTGTAAGAGAAATTTGAGATATAAAACTTTATTATAGACATAAAAGAAAGATTTTGTCATCTAAAGGGTCAGAACTGGACCAAACAATAGGCCAGACGATTTAGTCTACAGTGGATAAGAAGGAAGGTTTTAGTCTAAGACCTATCTTGGAAAAGTTAGCATAACTTTCTCTAGAGTTATCTGATCAAGGTCATTCTTAGATGGTTTGAAATAGAACTTATATATCTAAAAATTTCATGAAGACATCAAAGCGAGATTTTATCACAAAAAGGGCATAAATGGACCAGAAGATAGGCTAAACGATTCAGTCTATAGTGGATAAAAAGGAAGGTTTAAGTCAAGGACCTATTTTGGAACAATTAGTATAACTTTCTCTAGAGATATCAGATTAAGGTAAATCTTAGACGTTTTGAAAGAAGATTTATATATCTACAACTTTTATGAAGACATTAAAGCAAGGTTTTGTTATCAAAAGGGTCAGAACTGGACCAGACGATAGGCTAGATGATTCAGTCTACAGTGGATAAGAAGGAAGGTTTCAGTCTAAGACCTATTTGGAACAATTAGCATAAATTTCTATAAAGATATTGGATCAAGGTCATTCTTAGATGATTTGAAAGAAGACTTATAGATATACAAATTTTATGAATATATAAAAGAGACATTTTGTCATATAAAGGGTCAAAACTGGACCAAACTATAGGCTAGAAAATTTCGCCTACAGTGGATAAGAAGGAAGGTTTCAGTCTACAGTGGATAAAAAGGAAGGTTTCAGTCTATAGTGGATAAGAAGGAAGGTTTCAACAATGTCTTCCTCACATCACCAAAGTTCTGAATCACCAATTACACTCTCCATAGCACCTCCATTTATAAAGATCATAACTTTCGACACCGATGTCCAACAATTTCATACTATATATCTTTGAAAAGCTATAAAGATAAGCTAAAACTTTCTAGAAGATTACTTTATCTAATTTAACCTAAATCAATATATTTTTTCTCCTAAATTCATAACACAAAATTTTGCCCTTATAAAAGATTTAAAATTTACACTGATGTCCTGAGCATAACCATTCAGCTACCAAATTGACTTCATTAAACTCTCAAATCTCAACTAATTTGACTCATCACATTCCAATACATCTCATCATTCATAGTTCCTATCTTTTTTTCCATAACATCTCATTGATGTGTATATATATATATATATATCAACAATTCATGTTTAAAATTATCAACTCAAGTTGATAACTTCTTCACGTGTATCTAATTTCAACTCACATCATCCATATACAATTGATATTTTAATAACACTAAAGGAATGAAGTTTTACAAATATTTTATGGCATCTCAAGTCACAATACATCATCATCTCAAAATCTCAAATTACAAAAGATTCTAGAACAAACAAACTTGAAATGCGACTAAAACTTTGTGCTTTCCCAAAACCAGCTCAAAATACAAAATAAGCAAATTTGTTCCCTTAGGTTCGTGATCACTTGGTCTCTTAGCTACCACCTAAAGATGGGACAAAAGGGGATGAGCTTAAAAGCTCGTGGGTAACAAGTTTATAATGGAGAATAAGCAAAATCATTGAAAAGTTCATTTGTCGTATAAAAATCATAATGAATTTACAAAACGCTTCGTTCTTAAATTCTCAGTCAAATTCACAATTCTTGCCTAAAACTCATAGTTAAAACATCATCACATCAACATAGTATATCCATTTAACCATCAATGCAAAACACTCAAATTATGCAATATACTTGATAGTTCAAAGATATAATGCACAAACAAATGGCTCGAGGGTTCCATAGAAGCAGAATGGAAAAATCGAAGTTTACCCCATAAATAGAATGAGTCTAATTTCGGAGCTCATATGCCACAAGTGGACAGCTGGGAGAAGGCTCTTGTCAACGTGCACATGACGAACAGAATGGTTCCACTCTTTCCAAAACAAAATCATATAATCATGCTCAAATCATTTTATCATACGCTCATACTTTCATGCTTTCTCATCTTTTCATTCATACAAAATGCCATGGTATGGCATAACATAAAATGTTTCAAATAATTTCCTTCTTCATTTCAAAATTCACCAAAAAAATCCATATACCAAACATATAAAGATTTCTTAAATCATTTACATAGCAATCATGCAACATTTTATGAAACAACTGAAAACATTTAATTCTCTTATTTTTGAAAACATAGTCAAGGCTCATTACTCAATTATAAACATGTAACCCACCT
The DNA here is from genome assembly GCA_025504915.1 of Erythroxylum reticulatum. NCBI lineage: Eukaryota > Viridiplantae > Streptophyta > Magnoliopsida > Malpighiales > Erythroxylaceae > Erythroxylum > Erythroxylum reticulatum. Next base: position 32,884,040 of record JANSVA010000216.1, read on the forward strand.
AGCTTTCCTTTCTTAAAAACTTGCTCAAAATGCCTCTCCTCTTGCTTCTCTTGCCTTTCTTGCTTTCCTTCATCAATGGCAAAACCCTATTCATTAGGAATCTTATTGAAAATCCCACAATGGAAAATCACTAAAATTGATTCTAGAATACTTAAACCCATGTATTTTCTAAACTCCATGAACTAAAACCCTTCCAGAAATCCAAAAGATTCAAGAAGATCTTACCTTGATTCTTCACCGAATGAAGAGATATTTGGCTCAAATGGAAGCTCTTCTCTTCCTCTACCTTTTTCTCTTCTTCAACCACTTCAAAATCTCTCTCAAAAGTTAAAAAATTATGAAACCCTAGCTCAACTCTCTTCTTTTCTCTCAAACCACCAAAACGCTTTTCTCCTCTCTTCTATTTTCATTTTTATCTCTTCTCTACCTCAATTCTCACTTTGCTTCTTCATTTAAATGCAAGAAATCCTTTTCATCTTCCAATCCTACCCTTAATGAATGTAAAAATGCCCATTTTGCCTTTCCTTATATGCCTTGTATCTTTTATCCTTAAGTGTCTGACCAAAAATACCCTTGAACATTCTTATAACTTTAACACTTTAATTCAATTAACCTATATCATATAATCTTTCTAACATTAACAATAATAATTAACTCCACAAAATTCCATAAAGACCTTATAATTAATTTAAATTATACTTATTTATTAAGAAAAAATTTTGGGGGCCAACATTTCTCCCCCTCTTATAAGAATTTCATCCTTGAAATTCTTATCTGACTGATCAAGAGGCAAGGGTATGCTTTCTCTTTTGCTCCTCCATTTTTCATTTAACTTCATCATTTAATTCGATCAATCCTTCAGTGACTTATCCAGATATCACACTATCTTAATTGTTCCCTCAATATATTTCAGATTACTCACAACTTTCCACTTCCTGTGTCGATAACACCAATATCATATCATATCAATATTTCTTAACATACGCATATATATCATGTTATGAATATAAAACATCTTTCATCAGTAGCACTTCTCATAATTATTTAATATAGTCCAATTCATGTCGGGTTTAGCTAATCCTTTCTCTTAACCTGAGCACACTTTGGCACGGTGATACTCTCAGAGATAAATTTATCTTTCACTTAATAATTCACATCAATGTAGTGTTAATACACTGAACTCTTATGTCTATCTCACTATATTCCATACCCTTGGTGTTGATCTACCTAACTCATTTATCTTTCTTGAATCACTTAATTTCTAATATTGATCGATTTCACTTTTCAACAATCTCTCCAATCAATTCTGGCCTTCAACCATTTTTAAGCCTTAATCATCACAAAGCAAGAGCGAACAAATCTTTCTGCCATCTAACTCCTCATATAGTATTCTAATGAAATCACTATGATAATGATTGTGATATATAAAGTCAAATAGAACATTCATCTCATGTTCATATGAACTCCAAACTATAAGCCTTAAGCATATCTCTGACAGTTAAGACCGTCGACAATTCAAACATTCAGTCACTTGATTCCACATTCTTAACTACTAAATAATGTTCCGACGTATTCCTACTAGGATGTATAACTTATTTTATCATTTGTACTTTTCTAACAATCTCTTTGCTCTATCACCTTTATCAATTACATATACTTCTTATTTCAATCACAAAGTATGATTTTTCCTATTCGAACTCAAAATTCATATTCACTTTCAATTTCAATCCTTTCATGTGAAACTCATCTTTAATTCCATAGCAAATAGTACTTTGATTTGCCCAAAATTCAACTCCACATTCTATGCTCCTTTTTACACCAGATCTAATAACCTCAATATCTGAATTTGTGCCTCACTACGATTGGGATCTTTGCTTACTACATCAAATACAGCACTAACTTTATTGGGAAATACTCATTTGTACAATCATAGTCTTTCAATACTTATATCAATTGTATTAGTCTCGTATTCAATTTTCTCAACTCAATAATTACCTCAAACGTTAATGATCTGTACACACACACACACACAGATATATATATATATAGATAGATAGATAGATAGATAGATAGATATCTAAGATGTTCCTATACATATACTGTCTCTAAACTTTCTAACAAATCACTACTATAGCAACTCTAAATCATTTATCGAATAGTCAACTCATAGGACTTCAGTTGGCTCCATACATATGAAATCACTTTATTATATTGCATTGAACTTTGTCCAAATCCCTTATACATCATCATTGTATACTTTAAAATCTCCAAATCTATATGATATAATTAATATCATTATAATTTCTCAAAATTCTCTTTACTTTCATTACTCATACGATTTACACGTTTTTCTTCAAGTATTCAACTATTCTTCTCAACTTTTGAATACATTTTATATATCATCAAATTTTGCTTGGATCGCTTTAATCTTCAATACCATAGTACTGTTGGGGCAATTGTTAACTCAAACAATTACTATCAAACTCCATGTGCCCCCTGATTAGTTCTTGTTCATACTAATTTCTCCACACATTTCATTTTATTTTCAATTTTAAATTCCTTTGTTTGTAACACACTCATCAGGTCAAATTTGTATCTCCCAAACATATTTACACAGAATATAATGTGGACATATATACTCCTCATATTAGCAATTAATTTCTCCTCAAATTTAGGAATCCACTCATATAATTGGATACTTTATATCAAACAAAAATACATACATTCTCAGTAGTATATTCTACCTCTTTTGCTTGAGTCTCCGCTAGAGATATAACTCTAATATTTACTTTTGAATCATTTTGACTTGTTCTTTCATTGATCATCCTTAATATAAACTATCTGATCTGCCTAATCTAACTCAGTGAAATTCTTCTTTGAAAGAAGATTTCATATTTCTATCTCATCTTCTTATTGTCATTTATTTCATCTCCCATATGTATATCCGCAATCAATTCAAAATTATAGATGTATAATCATCATGAAATTCTAATCTCAATTCCACTAATATATGCTTATGGTGGATCATAACTCTTGTCACATTAATCAAACAACCACTTCGGTTCCAATTTTATCTTCTTAAGATCATAATAATTTATATTTTCCTTACATTCTACTCGCACACTTTAATCTCATCATTTATACTTATATCCCCATTTTCCTCAAACAATCCACGACAATATATTCACATCTATATCACATTCAAGGGTATACCTTCACAGTACAATATTGATGTCGCATTCAATAATACATCCTACAATATAATTGCATTGAATCATTATTTATCATATCTGACCATGTACTATTTCCCATTTCTAAGTATCCACAAACTTTTACTTTCTCATATTCTGCCAGATCATCATTCTCTTCTTACTATTTATACTAGCTTAAACTCTTAACAAATACTCATAAGTGTGACGCATACACATGCAACTCAGACTAAGGATCGGGTACTAATGTCCGCTATAACATGACTAAAATGTATGTAACTTGACATGTATTTCAAAAATGCCCATGTAAGATCTCAATTCTAGGCCCTGATACCACAACTGTTGAACACCATTTTCGGAGCACAACTCTAATGTCATAAAAATGTGTCCTTGTGATTGTTACCATGCATGGTTATTCCAATTAACCCTCATTAGTCATCCTCGGTTCATCTTCATTCTCTCATACCATAAGTGTCGGGCCCCATTTTCGAATTATTCTTATACTGAAGCAAATATTCTATGCTCAACTTCCATCCAGAAATAAGAAATCTTAGGGACTAAATTAAAATTCACTTCCTTCAGATCATTTGTAGCTCTATATCTTTAGGTTATTTATAAATAAAAAAATATCTCATTCGAAGCTCTAAAACAAGATGCCATCAAAATACCAAAATATGTTCAGTAAAATATCCAATTCATACTCTTGCAACCCATACCTTTCCTTTGATTTAATCAATCCTTTTTAAAAAACATAAAAAGCTATAAATTTCCATGTAGAGTAGAAATAAATGTGTTAGAAATCTATTGGTATAATAATCACTTCATTTGCAGGTCAAATAACAAGGTTATGATCGAAAGAATCAAACAAGGTTTTGTCCCCAATCATATTGAAACTATTTCAGTACAATTAGTATAACTTTCTCTATAGATGTATAATTAAGGTCATCTTAGTACAGTTTCAAAGAGGACTTCGATATATACAACTTTTATGAAGAAATCAAAACTAGATTTTGTAATCTAAAGGGCTAGAACTGGACCAGAAGATAGGTCAGACGATTCAATCTATAGTGGATTAGAAGGAAGGTTTCAGTCTAAGACCTATTTTGGAATAATTGGCATAACTTTCTCTAGAGATATCAAATCAAGGTCATTCTTAGATGGTTTGAAAGAGGAATTATAGATCTATAATTTAATGAAGATATCTTTTCATCTAAAGGGACGATAGGCCAAATGATTCCGTCTATAGTGGATAAGAAGGAAGGTTTTAGTCTACAATGGATAAGAAGGAAGGCTTCAATCTACAGTGGATAAGAAGGAAGGTTTCAGTCTATAGTGGATAAAAAGGAAGGTTTCAATCTACAGTGGATAAGAAGGAAGGTTTCAACAGGGTCTTCCTCACGTCACCAAAGTTCTAAATCACTAACTACACTCTTCAGAGCACCTCCACTTATAAAGATCATAACTTTCGACTCCGATATCCAACAATTTCAAAGCTACAAAGATAAGCTAATGATAGTTATTTCAACCCGGCACCGCTGTTTAGATACACCCACCTCAAACATCCCATCATCTACTCACCCTAACCCTCCGCCCAGGTTCCTGATGTTGTTACACCTCTAATACTAGCTGAGGATGATCCTCCAACTCAGGCCACTCCTAAATAAGTGTCCATAAAGACCCTCGCTGGCCTAGTCGATGGCCTTTGTGCTGATTTTGCTACTCTCTGGGAGACCTTCCTTTAGGAGATAGTCCAACAGGAGAGAGATAGGAGGTATTGCTGACGGATGGATGCATTGCTCGTCGAGAACCTTCACTTCCAGCTGCCATCTGATGAAGATGACCCCCTCAGCGATGTTGGCATATTAGGAGCTGGTCCTTCTGGCATTGGGGATGATCTTATTATGGAGTAGATTGAGTTGCTTCTTCTTATGTTTTCGTTCATTTTGTTTTAGTTTTCAGTTTTTTGGATACTCAGTTACATTTTGTCATGTACAAACTTAATGGCTGGTTATTTATCTAATTCTCTATGTCCTTTTTCCGATATGTTGTTCTTCCTTAGCCTTATACTTCCGTTTCCATGCATAATTGTTTTAATTGTTCTTCACATTGAGGACAATATGATGTTTAGTGTGGGGGAGTTTGTTCTAATTTGAAATTCTTGTTTATGCATCATTTTTTGTCCATCTAACCACTTGTGTAAGTCATTTGTGTGTAGTATGCAAACTTTTAAACTTGGTAATCGAGAAAAATCACTTGTTTTAAATGTTTCTGTCATTTTTCACTGCGGAGAACTCTTTCTTCATCACGGCGACGTGTGAAATTGATGTTTCGACACGGCGAACTCTTAGCTTCATCGCGGCGACGCTATCTTGAAACTATTTTTAAAATTCCTCATTTCAATAATTCTTCCTAATTTATATTCTTTTCACTCTTATATCTTGAAGATTTTATAAATTTCAAAGTGGTCCTTGTGTTTTATAAAATACCATCTATGTTTTTAAATGGTATTTGATTTCGGTTAATTTTATTTTCGATGTTATCATAAGAAGCAAGTGAGGATATGCTAAGGAAATAGCATTATGTATTTTTAAACCTTGAGATTGCTTAACTGAGATACTACCCTTGTTGGAAGGATATTTGGGCCTGAATTCTTTCAATTTTATGTGTATCTGCTTAATTTCATATCTCTCTAGAACTTGTTTTAATTCTTAATCAAAGCTTGATGAACTAAAATTTTGTTAATATGATTGAGGCATTTCTTTCCAAACCCTAATTACCTAAACGCTAACCTAAACACTTAACCTTTGCTAGCCCCTTTGAGCCTTCTTCTGAGTGCATGCATATTTCACAATTTTTATGAGTATCTATTCTCTAGCTTAAGTTGAAAAAAAAAGGTTTCTATGTAAAAGAAAAGAAAGAAAAAGAGTTTCAAAAAGTCCAACAAAAAGCAAAAAGCAAAAAGTAGAAAATTTTCTCAAAAGAGAAAAGTAATAAAAATGTGTTAAATTATGTTTATTTTTGTAAATATTTTCTTACTTATAGTTGGAGTTTGTTTCATAAGACAAGTAATTGTGGTGCATGTACTCATTATTTTTTATTCTTCCATTCAATCCATCTCATTTAGCCTTCCGTACATTACAACCTTGAAAAATCCTCTTGATTTTGTGAAATTATAGTTTTTGTGGTGAAGAGGTAGAATTATCACAAGATTATAGAAGGAAATGAACTAAGAAGATTGTAGAGTGAAATTATCCCAAGACAAGTGAGTTAAGAGATTAAACACATTACCTTGAGTGAAATCTCTTTTACCCAATCTCTTGGATTAAATGCTTATAGTATTTATTTTCTTCGCGGTCTTTCAGTATACGTGGGTCGATTTCTTGGGAAATGACTTAATTGCTTTTCTGCTCTCATTTTTAAGCATAGTAGGAATTTTCTTTTGCACTTATGTCTCTTTGACTTTTATAAACTTTATCCAGGAGTACAAAGATCTAAATGTGGGCGAATTTGATTGAACCCAAGTTTCTTATATAAATTGGTGACATTTGCATAGTTTTTATTACACTTCTTGGCTCTTATTTTTACATTTTATGCTTAATTTGACTCTTGAGTGTTTGCCTTTACTTTATGTAGTTTGAGAGTAAAATTATCATAAATAATTAGTAATTGCGCTAAATTAATTTTCTAGAACAATTGATACTGCAAACTACCATTTGTTTATTATAAGAGACTCAAGAAGTAGAGATAAGGAGTGAAGCATGAAGATGATAAGTAAACAAATCAACAAGTCAACAAGGCAATACAAAAGTTCACTGAGGCCACGTCGATGTTTCGTTGTGGTAAAGTATGAAGAACTCACGCAGAAACTCTTCGGGAAAAGTTTGCCACAACGAAAGTTGAAAATAAAGTTAATAAACTTTCGGGAAAAGTTTGCTATGGCACGCATCTCCTCACCGCGGCGAAACCTTCTAATTGGTATAACCTGGGCCATTTTTGACAAAATAACCTACTGTACAACTCGATCCATCAACCCGATTCATGAAACTTACCTATTTTAAGTTAAGTGGAAGCAGTAAAAAAGGGGGCCGACATACGAAAAGGATCATCACCTTTCTCTCATCTCCACACCTTCATTCTCTCACAATCTTTCATCCATTTTTCCACCGTCGGTTGCTACCATGGGTATCTCCAGTGGGTTCTTGGTGGTGAAGTCTCTTAGAGCTATTCTTGGCTAGACATTCCGATCCTTTTAAAGATGTAGCAATGGTTTGAGTTCAACGAGCTTAAAAGGGGAGAGCTTAATCCATGTTTAGCTGTGATTTACAACCTCCTAAGTTTAGGATTTGCGATTTGTAGTTAAACATTCTTAATTAGAGTTTAATCAAGTGTTGGATATTCATTATGTTGTCCGATTTGTTAATGTAGAACTTGGAGCTTTAATATATGAAGTCTCATATATGTCAATTTGTGATCTTGTTGAATATCTTTTATCTTTTATAGTTGTGTTTGATATTGAGTTGATTTGAGATCCCAAATGACTTGTTGCATTGACTTAACCATCACACACTCTAAGGGCATTTAACAAGGTCTTAAGAAATGAAGTTCATTGATTAAGACCTTGGACTTAAAGAGTTCTTTAAGGTTTACCATTTGAAAATTAGTGATTTTCAATCCCATCAAAATTTGATTTGGAACTATAATAGCCAAGCTCATTTTCAAGAGGATACTATCACCATTTGATCATCGTTTTTATCTTCCAGTTTTTCTTACATTCCCAAAAATCCAAAAAAATACTTTTAACACATTTTCTTTATAGTTCCTTTTTAATTTAGTAAAGATTTCCAAAGGCGAAATCCCTTTTTTCTTACCAATTTAGTTTGCACTTCATGATATATAGGATAGCTTAGGTCCATTACATTAGGTTTCGATTAAGTGAAACGACCCAAGGTTGCAACCTATAGTGCAATCCTTAAAATATATTTTTGATTTGACCTCCAAGTGTAGGTACTAAGGCTCGGATCAAAATGGCGTCATTGCCGGGGAACCAAGCGATTGGTTCTCTAGGTTAGCTTTTGTCATTTTTACTGCTAATTGAGGTGAGGAACCTTGGTTTAGATTGGATTTTCGATAGTTTAGTTTCACATTTATCAATAGTTCTTACTTAGCATAAAAAAATTTTGAAAACTCAAACAAATAGAATACTGAACTTTTTGCACTTTCTATAATTAGCATTTTTGCACCCATGTAGTTTTGAACATTTCTATTAGTGGTCTTTTTAATATACACACATTTTACTTGCATACTTTACTCTCACATATACTTTCATACACCTACACACTTGCATCCATCACATCTTGCCTTGTTATTTGACTTTGTGTGCTTGTAAGTAATTTTTGTTACTTTTTATTTTCATTTGATTTATTCCCATGCATGCCCCAGAGAGTTAAGCTTCTACCGTTCTATCCTGAAATTGAGAGACGTTTGAGAAGGATTAGAAAAGAGAGGAAAGAAAAAGAGAGAAGTAAGGTAGTTACTGAAGGAGAGTCTAGTGAGCCAAGTAGTGAGAGCGATTCATTAGAAAGAGCGATAATGGCCAAAGACCTATATTTCCTACAAAAACCTTAACTTTCATGCCAACCAACCTAGGAATGGTGATAATGGAGGTAATAAGGAGCATGAGCGAGTTGGTGAGAGTAATGGGAATCAAAGGAGAACCATTAGGGAAGTGACCACTTCTGACGTGAATTATGATCCATTTACTGCAGCTTGTCCTAATTTTGATGTGAATTTTGAAGTTAAAGGATTGCTCATTAACTCTCTTCCTAAATTTTGTGGCTTGATTGGAGAAGAACCCTATATACATTTGTAATCTTTGTCAATGATCTACTAGAATATGAAGTCAGTGGGAGCTTCGCTTGATCAAGTACTATGGAAGGTTTTTTACCTATCATTGGAGGGAAAAGCAAGGGAGTGGTATATGAGCCTCCCAAGGCATGGGGCAAATGCCTACCATAGTTGGGCCAATCTGAGGAAGGCATTCTTGGAGAAATATTTTCCGACCTCCAGAACTTCATCAATGAGGAAGGAGTTATATTCGGCATGTCAAGATTATGATGAGTCACTCTATGACTATTGGAGCTGCTTCCAAGACCTGTTGTCAAGATGCCCCCATCACCAGATACATGATGAGCAGTTAGTACAGTATTTTTATGATGGGCTGAAAAGTCAAGATAAAAGTATGCTGGATGCAGCATCGGGAGGTTCTCTGATTGACCTTACAGCTACGAAGGCATGGGATCTGATCAAGAAGATGGCTTTGAACCATCAACAATATAGTGTGAGAGATACCAGAGGTGTCCATGAGTTGGGAGCTTCAATAGCACAATCCAAAAGAATGGAGAATTTGGAGTCTAAAGTTGACTCTTTGGAGGGTAGAGTAACTTCATAACTGTCCTTCATCACTGTAGAACTGAAAAACATGAGTGTGCATCGCCCAACATCTTCTATGGATCTTACTGCACCCAGTTGTAATACTTGTGGGTCAATAATGCACATATCTAGTGTTTGCCTCGGTCGGTATGAAGAGGTGTCTGCAGTGTATCAAGGTCAGACCAATTAGAGATGGGACCCCTATTCAAACACTTATAATGAGGGATGGAAAGCAAATCCCAGGCTTAGTTAGAGGAACAAGGAAGGAAGAGGCTCAAATAGATTTCAACAAGGAGGAGTAGCTGGTACTTCCACTAACCAGTTCCCCAACCAACAGCAAGCCCTGAATGTCCCACCAAAGGGGACACCAACCAATTTCTGCATAATATGATAGCTCTAATTAAGGAGGAAAGGACTTCAAACAACAATCAGTGCAATGCAATAGCCTCTCTCATTCAACAAGATTCCTCTAAATACACTGCTCAGTTCAATGCTCTGGAAAAGAGAATGGAACAATGGGAGACAAAATCCGAGAACATAAATTTCGACGTCACCCAATTGTCCAACAATATGAGTGAGAATTAAGCGAGACGCAGTGGATGTATCCCCTCCAATACCGTTGTGAACCCCAAAAGTTTGAATGTTGTAGCTCTTCACAGTGGGAAATAAGTGAGGTTCAGGAATCAAGATGAGGGAGAAGATGAAGAGGAGAATGAGGACAAAGAATTGTCTTTGTCAATTGAGAGAGTTAAGAAGTCCACACTTTTGACTAAACAGGATTTAAAACAATCTAGGAGCAAGGAAGCAAATTCAAAGAATACCCAAGAATCAAGCAAGGAAGGAACCCAGGAAGCAACTAACAAAGAGGTAAGTATAAAAGACCTTCCTTTTCTAAATTCATATTTGTTTAACAAAAGGATAACTGATTGTAAACATGAAAAAGATGCCATTGACCTGTTTGGGAAAGTAGAAGTCAACATCCCTTTACTTGACCTAGTGAAAAAGGTTCCTGCTTACGCGAAATACCTTAAGGACTTGTGCACTAACAAAAGAAAGTTTAGGCCTAATGAGAGAGTACAAGTCAGCTCAAGCGTGTCCGCACTTTTCAAACCCCAAATACCTATTAAGTGCCAAGATCCTGGATCTTTCACCATTCCATGCATAATAGGAAAAGTTACCATAGGAGGAGCCTTGCTATATCTAGGGGCACCAATCAATGTGATGCCTAAGTCGGTCTACACATCATTAGGAGTTAAGAGTCTAAATCCTACATCTGTAGTGTTGCAATTGGCTGATAGATCTCGTAGGCATCCGGTGGGGATCATAGAAGACATTTTGGCCTAAGTAAAGGGTTTGGTTTTTCTAGCTGATTTCTATGTACTTAACATGTCTTCTGAAGTTGTGCAGGACACTACCTAGATTCTCGGTAGACCTTTCTTAAGGACTGCTACCACTATAATTAGTATGAAAGAAGGTAAAATCACCATAGAGGTAGGAGATCAACAAGTGAGTTTTAACATGTATGAAGTTATGAAACACCCCCATGAGGATTGTTTGCTCTTAGGAGTTAACATGCTTGACACTATTATTGATGATGCATGCTCTGAGTTTGAACTACATGTTTACTCTAACTCTGCAATGAACCCCTTGAATGCCTTGATTGGCATTGATGGCCCCTTGGAAGAAGGGTTTTCCACTAATGTTTTAGGTGCATCAAGAAATGTGGACGTTAACACTGAACTAGCTTGCGGTCAAGTCGTCTCACCACAATATGATAACCTATCAAACGTTCACCAACAGACTCACGATCCTCCATAATCATCAAGACATTTCTCATCCTTCACTTACTACTTACTTTTGCTCAATGATTGAATATGACATTGTGGATGCATTAGTATGTTAAATATGTGTGGGCGGAGAAACCATTTCAGTAGGACTTAGGTTTAGTTTTCAATTTATGCAGTTTTAATTCAATAACTCCTCTCCCTTTTATGTTCGTTGTATTTTTGGCTTAATACATGATACATCTTCCATGTTTAAGGAATTTGGTGTGATTGATTAGGTTACACTTTGTTCTTTGTTACCTAAAATCTTTGTCTATGAATTTTAAGTGAACTAAGTATCCATTAGAGTTTTTTTGTTTGTGGTAGTTAAGTTTTTCAACTCTGTCTTTGTTTATTTTCCTTTCAGCCTTACACTGTGGCGAACTTACCTTGTTTTCCCTCTTACTGCTCTAGGGCAAATTCGCTGTGGCGTGAATTAATTCTGTTACCACGACGAATAACTTTGGGCAACCTTCGCTACGGCATGCATTCCACATCGCCGCAGCGAACTCCCCAAAATTCTTCCCTATTCCTTTCGGGTAAATTTTGCCACAACGTGAGTTCATGTTGCTACAGCGAAACATCACTATTTCACTGGAATTCACGACTAAGGTTAGTTCGCCGCATCGAATATCAGCGTTTGCCACAATGAATGTTCAATCTACGTGAAATTAACGTGGCGGAATTACCTTTCCACCCTTATTTTCTCTTAACCCTTCATCTTCCATCTGTCCTTTTTACTAATTTTCCTCCTAAAATCTATATAAACCCCCTTCCTCTCTGTCTCTTCTCCTCTAGTTCACTGCGGCGCTTTCCACTGATACACCTCCTCTGACTTTTCTAGCAACTTTCTCCTTCATTTTCATAAGTGTTCCACTCTTTCCCTTATTTCTTCTTAGTTTATGTATCGTTTAGGGTAGGTTAAGTTTATTATTTAGTTCTCTTTTTCCATTTCCCATTTTAGTTTCATTTTCTCTAGGATAGTTGTTTTAATCCTTGTTTATATTCTATTTCCATGTGAAACTTTGCAAAACAATGCCTCGTGTTAAACTTCCATCCCATACTACCCTACTAACCCTTCTAGTTCACCTAGTGATTCCATTTCTTCAGATAGTGATGGTTTCACTTTTACCGAACTAGCCGGAAAAGTGGACACTAAGCCATTTATTAAAGAGCGCCCTTTCCTTTTAACTCCACCCGACAATCCTTTTGTCCAACAATTAGTCAACTCTTAGCTTATGGGATTAGTATAACCTCAGGATCAAGGCAATGATAAATTCATTCGCCACTTTTATACACATGCCCGATTCCATAACAGTATGGAACTTAGTTTTCGTGGTGTTAAAACCCCCAATACATTCACCACAGCCAACATTCGTCGGCATTATAACCTTCCTCCTATTATTTGTTGCCATTATAACCAACTCATCCACAACTACCCCTCGTACAATGTAATTCACACCCTCTATCAAGAGGGTGCTAAATGGCATCGGTCGAGGTTCTACCAATTGTACCTTAAATGGTCCGATCTCTACCCCGAAGCCCGTCCTTGGCTCCATCTTGTATGTAACAACATTTCGACCACCCATCTCGTCTACATCACTAAACAACAAGCCCTCCATATTTACCTTCTCATAACTGGTCACCCAATCGACATAGCTAATGCCATTGCCTCCACTCTACGTAACTCCATCACCACTGCCAAATTCACAAATGTCATTACCTTTCCCTATCTCATCACAGACATATTTTAGGCCCACAATGTCCCGAAATTCCCTAATGATAGCCATTTCGGCTCGGCCCCTTTATTTAAGTACGTGCGCCTCAAACATCCCATCATCCACCCACCCCAACCCTCCGCCCAGGTTCTTGATGTTGCTACAACCTCTATAACTCCAATACCAGCTAAGGATGATTGTCCAGCTCAGGCCACTCCTAAGCTCGTGTCCATATAGACCCTCGTTGACTTGGCCTTTGTGATGATCTTACTACTCTCTGGGAGACCCTCCTTTAAGAGATAGCCTAGTAGGAGAGAGATAAGCGACATCATCGGTGGATGGATGCATTGCTCACCGAGCACCTTCACTTCCAACTGCCATCTGATGAAGATGACACCCTCAGCGGTGCTGTCATATTGGGAGCCAGTCCCTCTAGCACTAGGGATGATCTTATTATGGAGTAGATCGAGTTGCTTGTTCTTGTGTTTTCCTTCATTTTGTTTTAGTTTTTAGTTTGTCAGATACTCAATTACATTTTGTCATGTACAAACTTAATGGTTGGTTATTTATCTAATTCTCTATATCCTTTTTCCGATATGTTGTTCTTCCTTAGCCTTACACTTCCCTTTCTATGCATAATTGTTTTAATTGTTCTTCACATTGAACACAATATGATGTTTAAGTGTGGGGGAGTTTTTTCTAATTTGAAATTCTTCTTTATGCATCATTTTTGGCCATTTAACCACTTGTGCAAGTCATTTGTGTGTAGTATGCAAATTTTAAACTTGGTAATCGAGGAAAATTGCTTGTTTTAAATATTTATGTCATTTTTTGCCGTAGAAAACTCTTTCTTCACCACAGTGACATGTGAAATTGATGTTTCGCTTCGGTGATGCTATCCTCAAACTATTTTAAAAATTTCTCATTTCAATAATTCTTGCTAATTTAGATTCTTTTCACTCTTGTATCTTGAAGATTTTATAAATTTCAAAGTGGTTCTTGTGTTTTTGAAAATACTATCTATGTTTTTAAATGATAGTTGATTTCGATTAATTTCATTTTTGATGTTTTCATGAGAATCAAGTGAGGGTATGCTAAGGAAGTAGCATTATGTGTTTTTAAACCTTAAGATTGCGTAATTGAGATACTACCCTTGTTGGAAGGATATTTGGGCCTGAATTCTTTCAATTTTGTGTGTATCTGCTTAATTTCATGTCTCTCTAGAACTTGTTTTAATTCTTAATCAAATCTTGATGAACTAAAATTTTGTTCATATGATAGAGTCATTCCTTTCCAAACCCTAATTACCCGAACACTAACCTAAACACTTAACCTTTGCTAGCCCCTTTGAGCTTTCTTCTGAATGCATGCGTATTTCACAATTTTTAGGAGTATCTCTTCTCTAGCTGAAGTTGAAAAAAAAAGATTTCTATACAAAAGAAAAGGAAAAAAAGGTCTCAAAAAGTCTCAAAAAAAGAAAAAAGCAAAAAGTAGAAAATTTTCTCAAAAGAGAAAAGTAATAAAAATGTGTTAAATTATGTTTACTTTTGTAAATATTTTCTTACTTATAGTTAGAGTTTGTTTCATGAGACAAGTAATTGTGGCACATGTACTCATACTTTTTCATTCTTCCATTCAATCCATCTCATTTAGCCTTCCTTACATTATAACCTTGAAAAGTCCTCTTGATTTTCGAAATTATAGTTTTTGTGCTGAAGAGGTAGAATTATTACAAGCTTATTGAAGGGAATGAACTAAGAAGATTGTAGAGTGAAATTAACCCAAGATAAGTGAGTTGAGAGATTAAACATATTACCTTAAGCGAAATCTCTTTTACCCAATCTCTTGGATTAAATGCTTATAGCATTTATTTTCTTCACGGTTTTTTATTATGCTTGGGTTGATTTCTGAGGAAGTGACTTAACTACTTTTCTGCTCTCATTTTAAGCATGGTCGAAATTTTCTTTTGCACTTGTGTCTCTTTGAATTTTATAAACTTTATCCAAGAGTACAAAGGTCTAAGTGTGGGGGAATTTGATTGAACCTAAGTTTCTTATATAAATTGGTAACATTTGTATGGTTTTTATTACACTTCTTAGCTCTTATTTTTGAATTTTATGCTCAATTTGACTCTTGAGTGTTTGCTTTTACTTTATGTAGTTTGAGAGTAAACTATCACAAATAATTAGTAATTGCGCTAAATTAATTTTCTAGAACAATTGATACTACAAACTACCATTTGTTTATTGTAGGAGACTCAAGAAGTAGAGATAAGAAGTAAAGGCTGAAGATGATAAGTCAATAAGTCAACAGGGCAATAGGAAAGTTTGTCGCAGTGAATTATAAAGAACTCACGCAGAAACTCTTCAGGAAAAGTTTACCGTGGCGAAGGAATGTGTTTACACCGCAGCGAAAGTTGAAAATGAAATTAATAAACTTTTAGGAAAAGTTCGTTGTGGTCGCGGCGACGTATTTCCTCGTCGCGGCATAACCTTCGAACTAGTATGACCCAAACCATTTTCGGCAAAATAACCGACTGTACAACCCGCTCCATCAACCCAATTCATGAAACTTACCTATTTTAGGTTAAGTGGCAGCAATAACAAAGGGGGCCGACATACGAAAAGGATCATCACCTTTCTCTTATCTCCATACCGTCATTCTCTCGCAATCTTTCATCTATTTTTCCACTGTCGATTGCTACCGTGGATATCTCCAGTGGGTTCTCGTTGGTGAAGTATCTTGGAGCTATACTTGGCTAGACATTCTGATCCTTTTGAAGATGTAAAAATGGCTTGAGTTCAACGGGCTTAAAAAAGGAGTAGCTTAATCCATATTTAGCTGTGATTTACAAACTCCTAGGTTTAGAATTTATGATTTGTAGTTAAACATTCTTGATTAAAGATTAATCAAGTGTTGGATATTCATTATGTTGTGGGATTTGTTAATGTAGAACTTTGAGTTTTAATATATGAAGTCTCATATATGTTAATTTGTGATCTTGTTGAATCTCTTTTATCTTGTATAGTTATGTTTGATATTGAGTTGATTTGAGATCCCAAATAACTTGTTGCATTGACGTAACCACCATACACATTAAAGGCATTTAAGAAGGTCTTAAGAAATGGAGTTCATTGATTAAGACCTTGGACTTAAAGAGCTCTTTAAGGTTTACCATTTAAAAATTAGTGATTTTCACTCCCATCAAAAATTGATTTCGAACTAAGATAGCCAAGCTCATTTTCAAGAGGATACTATCACCATTCGATCATTGTTTTTATCTTCCTGCTTTTTTTTTTACATTCCCAAAAATCAAAAAAAGTACTTTTGACACATTTTCCTTATAGTTCCTTTTTAATTTAGTAAAGATTTCCAAAGGCAAAAATCCCCTTTTTTCTTACCAATTTAGTTTGCACTCTAAAATATATAGGCTAG
>JANSVA010000216.1:32900753-32918206 GCA_025504915.1 Erythroxylum reticulatum
GTAATTCCTGTATGAAAAGACACTTAGTTGTCCTTCATCACTGCAGAACTGAAAAACATAACTGTACATGCCTGACATCTTCTATTTATCTTACTGCACCTAGTTGTGATACTTGTGGGTCAGTGATGCACATATCTAGTGCTTTCCCTGTTTGGTATGAAGAGGTGTCTGTAGTGTATCAGGGTCGGATCAATCAGATACGGGACTCCTATCCAAACACTTATAATGAGGGATAGAAAGCAAATCATAAGCTCAATTAGAGGAACGAGGAAGGAAGAGGCCCGAATAGATTTTAACAAGGAGGAGTAGCTAGTACTTCCACTAACCAGTTCCCTAACCAATAGCAAGCCCTGACTGTCCCACCAAAGGAGGACGCCAACCAACTTCTGCACAATATGATGGCATTGATGAAGGAAGAAAGGACTTCAAATAATAACTAGTTCAATGCGATAGCCAATCTCATTCAATAGGATTCCTCTAAGACCACTGCTCGATTTAATGCTCTAGAAAAGAGAATGGAGCAAATGGAGATGAAAGCTGAGAATATTAATTCCTATGTCACCCAATTGTCCAACAATATGAGTGAGAATCAAGCGAGAAGTAGTGGAGCTATCCCCTCAAATACCATTATGAACCCTAAAAGCTTGAATGCCATAACTCTTTGTAGTGGGAAACATGTGAGGTTCAGAAATCAAGATAAGGGAGAAGATGAAAAGGAGAATGAGAGTAGAGAATTGTCTTCATTAACTGAGAGAGTTAAAAAGTACAAAAGTTTAAAAGAAATAGTACTCTTGACTGGGAAGGAGTTAAAATAATCGAGGAGTAGGGAAGCAAATTTAGAGAACACTCAGGAATCAAGCAAGCCAAGAACCCAAGAAGCAACCGATAAAGAGGTAAGTATAAAAGACCTTTTTATTCTGAATTCATATTTGCTTAGCAAAAGGATGAATGATTTTAAACATGAGAAAGATGTCATTGACTTATTTGGGAAAGTAGAAGTCAACATCCCTTTGCTTGATCTAGTGAAAAGGGATCCTTCATATGCTAAATATCTTAAGGACTTGTGCACAAACAAAAGAAAGTTTAAACCTAATGAAAGAGTACAAGTCAGCCCAAATGTGTCTGCACTTTTCAAACTCCAAATACCTGTCAAGTGCCAAAACCCTGGATCTTTCACCATTCCATGCACAATAGGAAAAGTTACAATAGGAGGAGCCTTACTTGATCTAGAGGAGGCAATCAATATGATGCCTAAGTTAGTCTAAACATCATTAGGAGTTAAGAGTCTAAAGCCTACATCTGTAGTGTTGCAATTGGCTGATAGGTCTTTTAGGCATTCGATGGGGATCATAGAATACATTTTGGTCCAGGTAAAGGGTTTGGTTTTTCCAATTGATTTTTATGTACTTGACATATCTACTGAAGTTATGCAAGACACTACTTTGATTCTAGGTAGACCGTTCTTAGGGACTGCTAGCACTATAATTAGCATGAAAGAAGGTACAATTACTATAAAGGTAGGAGATCAACAAGTAAGTTTTAACATGTATGAAGCAATGAAACACCTCTATGATGATTATTCTCTCTTAGGAGTTAACATGCTTAACACTATTATTGATGATGCATGCTCTGAGTTTGAACTACAACATGTTTACTTTAACTCCACAATGAACCCCTTAAATGCCTTGATTGTCACTTATGGCCCCTTGGAAGAAGGGTTTTCCCCTAATGTTTCAGGTGAAGTGAGAAATGTGGACATTAACACTGAAGTGGCTTGTGGTTAAATCATCTCACCACAGCATGATAATCTATCAAATGTTCACCAAGAGACTTAGGATCCTCCGTAATCATCAAGTCGTTTCTCCTCCTTCGCTGACTACTTACTTTTTCTCTATGATTGAATATAACATTGTAGATGCATTAGGATGTTGAATAAGCGTGTGTGTGTGGGGGGGGACCATTTCATTAGGACTTAGGTTTAGTTTTCAGTTTATGCAGCTTCAATTAAATAATTCCTCTTCCTTTTATGTTCGCCGTGTTTTTGGCTTAATGCATGATATATCTTCCATGTTTAAGGAATTTGATGTGATTGATTGAGTTGCACTTTGTTCTTTGTTTCCTAAAAGCTTTGTCTATGAATTCTAAATGAACTGAGTATTCACTAGAGTCTTTTGGTAGTCAAGTTTTTCAACTCTGTCTTTGTTTGAATTCCTTTCAAGTAACTTTCTCCGAGGTGTAAGGTCCTTTTTTCCATTGTGAACTTACTTTGTTTTCCCTCTCACTGCTCTTGGGATAATTTTGCCACAGTGAAATTTCTTTAGAAACCTCTTAGACAAATTCATCGTGCATGAATTAATTCTATCTCTGCGGCAAACAACTTTAGGCAATCTTCACTGCGACAAACTCCCCAAAATTCTTCCCTATTCCTTTTGAGTAAATTTTTCTGCGGTGTGAGTTCATGTTGCCATAGCAAAACATCACTATTTTGTTGGAATTCGTCACTAGGGTTAGTTCACCGAGGCAAAAGTTCAATCTGCGCGATATTAATGCGGTGAAATTACATTTCAACCCTTATTTTCTCTTCATCTTTCGTATTCACTCTGCCCCTTTTCATCATTTAACACCTCAAACCCTATTTAAATGACTTGACCCCCTTCCTTCATCTCCCTCCCCTTTGTTCGTCGCGGCCATCCTAGAGCTCTTCACCAAGTATCTCTCATTTCTAATTCACTGTGGCCACTGTCCATTCTCCTCACCCTATTTTGCGCTCGCCAACCTTCCCTGCGAAGCCCTCCTCCTTCTTCATAAGTGTTTCTAATCCTCGCCTTTGATCGGTCTCTGTCTAGTCGTTCTTGTTATGTCTAGGGCACTTTTGCTGCGGCGACGCATTCCTTTTGCTGTGACAAGGTGAATCATTATGTTCACCATGGCAACATATCCCTTTCACTGCGGTGAGACGAGTGCCTGTTGTTCGCCACAGTGACACATCAATTTTGCCGCAGTGAACTTAGTTCTTTAGGTTATGAATTTCAGTCAATTTTGTTCATTCAATTCATTTATTTTTTTGTGATTTTTTCTGCAGAACAATGCCTCTTATTAAACTTCCATCCTGTACTAACCCCACTGACCCTTCTAGTTCATCTAGTGATTCTAGTTCTTTAGATAGTGATGGTTTCACTTTTACCAAAGTAGCCGAAAAAGTAGACACTAGGTCATTCATTAAAGAGTTCCCTTTCCCTTTAACTCCACTCAACAATCCCTTTGTCTAACAATTAGTCAACTTTTAGCTTACAGGATTAGTACAACCTCAGGATCAAGGTAACGATAAATTCGTTTTCCACTTCTATACATATCCCCGATTCCATAATAGCGTGGAACTTAGTTTTTGTGGTGTTAAAGCCCCCAATTCATTCACCTCATCCAGCATTCGTCGCCATTATAACCTTCCCTTTGTTGCCATTACGACCAACTCATCTGCAACTACGCCTCGGATGATGTAATTCACACCCTCTGTCAAGAAGGTGCTGAATGGCATAGACCGAGGTACTACCAATTGTACCTTAAACAGTCCGATCTCCAATCCGAAGCCTGTCATTGGCTTCATCTTATATGTAACAACATCATTCCAACCACCCATCTCGCTTACGTCACAAAACAACAAGCCCTCCACCTTTACCTTCTCATGATTTGTCACCCAGTCAACATAACTAATGCCATTGCCTCTGCTCTATATGACTCCATCACCACCGTCAAATTCACCAACGCCATTGCCTTCTCCCAACTCATCATAGACATATTCCAAACCTATAATGTCCCAAAATTCCCTAATGATAGCTATTTTGACCCGGCCCCTCTGTTTAGGTACACTCACCTCAAACATCCCATCATCCACCCACCCGAACCCTCCACCTAGTTTCTTGATGTTGCTACAACCTCTACAGATCTAATACCAGATGAGGATGATCCTCCAGCTCGGCTCACTCCTGAGTCTGTGTCCTTACAGATCCTCATTGGTCGAGTCGATGGCCTTTCTGCAGATCTTGCTACTCTCCAGGAGACCCTCCTTTATGAGATAGCCCATTAGGAGAGAAATAGGTGGTATCACCAACGAATGGATGCGTTGCTCACCGAGCACCTTCACTTTCAGCTACCATTTGATAAAGATGTCCCTTTCAGCGGTGCTGGAACATCAGGCCAGTCCCTCTGGCGCTAGGGATGATCTTACTGTGGAGTAGATCGAGTTGCTTGTTCTTATGTTTTCCTTCATTTTGTTTTAGTTTTTAGTTTGTTGGATACTCAGTTACATTTTTTCATGTACAAACTTAATGGCCGGTTATTTATCTAATTCTTTGTATCCTTTTTCTGATATGTTGTTCTTCCTTAACCTTACACTTCCCTTTCAATGCATACTTGTTTTAATTGTTCTTCACATTGAGGACAATATGATGTTTTAAGTGTGGGGGAGGTTGTCCTAATTTGCAGTTCTTGTTTATGTATCATTTTTGGCCATTTAACCACTTGTGCTAGTCATTTTTGCGTTATATGCGAATTTTTAAACTTGGTAATTGAGGAAAATCACTTGTTTTAAATGTTTATGTCATTTCTGTTGCGATGCTGTGAATTGTGTTTTTCCATGGCGAACTCTTGGCTTTGCCGCGATGACACTATTCTTCATAACTGAAATTGTTTTTAATTCCTCATTTCAATCATTCTTCCAATTCAGATTCTTTTCACTCCTGTATCTTAAAGATTTTATAAATTTCAAAGTGGTCCTTATGTTTTTGAAAATACCATCTATATTTTTAAATGATAGTTGATTTCGTTTAATTTCAGTTTCGATGTTTTCACGAGAAGCAAGTGAGGGTACACTAAGGAAGTAGCATTATGTGTTCTTAAACCTTGAGATTGTTTAATTGAGATACTACCCTTGCTGGAAGGATATTTGGGCCTGAATTCTTTCGATTTTGTGTGTATCTGCTTAATTTCATATCTCTCTAAAACTTGTTTTAATTCTTGATCAAAGCTTGATGAACTAAATTTTTTTTAATATGATAGAGGCATTTCTTTCCAAACCCTAATTACCCAAACACTAACCTAAACACTTAACCTTTGCTAACCCCTTTGAGCCTTCTTTTGAGTGTGTGCATGTTTGACAATTTTTTATGAGCATCTCTTATCTAGCTTAAGTTGATAAAAAAGAGGTTTAATAAAGCAAGAAAAAGAGTTTCAAAAAGTCCAAAAAATAGAAAAAAGCAAAAAGTAGAAAATTTTCTCAAAAGAGAAAAGTAATAAAAATGTGTTAAATTATGTTTAGTTTTGCAAATATTTTCTAACTTATAGTTGGAGTTTGTTTCATGAGACAAGTAATTGTGGTGCATGTACTCATTCTTTTTCATTCTTAAATTCAATCTATCTCATTTAGCCTTTCGTACATTACAACCTTAAAAAGTCCTCTTGATTTTTAAAATTGTAGGTTTTTTGGTGGAGAGGTAGAATTATCACAAGCTTATAGAAGAGAATGAACTAAGCAGATTTTAGAGTGAAATTATCCCAAGACAAGTCAGTCGAGAGATTAAACACATTACCTTGAGCAAAATCTCTTGGATTAAATGCTTATAGTGTTTATTTACTTCGCGGTCTTTTAGTATGCTTAGGTTGATTTGTGAGGAAGTGACTTAACTGCTTTTCTGTTATCATTTTAAAGCATAGTTAGAATTTTTTTTTTGCACTTGTGTCTCTTTGACTTTTATAAACTTTTTCCAGGAGTATAAAGGTCTAAATGTGGGGGAATTTGAATGAACCCAAGTTTCTTATATAAATTGGTGACATTTTAATGATTTTCATTACACTTCTTGGCTCTTATTTTCAGATTTTATGCTTAATTTGACTCTTGAATGCTTGCCCTTACTTCATGTAGTTTGAGAGTAAAATTGTCACAAATAATTAGTAATTACACTTAATTAATTTTCTAGAACAATTGATACTACAAACTACCATTTGTTTATTATAGGAGACTCAAGAAGTAGAGCCAAGGAGTGAAGGATGAAGATGATAAGTCAATAAGTCAACAGTGCAATAGGAAAGTTCGTTGTGGCGACGTTGATGTTTCACCGTGGCGAAGAATGAAGAAGAAAAGCTCACCGAGGTGAAAGTTGGAAATGGAGTTAATAAACTTTCACGAAAAGTTTGTTGTGGCGACGCAACTCCTTGCTGCGGCGAAACCTTCGAACTTATATGACTAGGAAAATTTTCGACAAAATAACCTACTGTACAAACCGATCCATCCACCCGATTCATGAAACTTACCTATTTTAGGTTAAGTGAAAGCGGTAAGAAGAGAGCCGACACACTTACACTCTCATCATCTTCCTCTCACCTGCACACCATTGTCTTCTCTCCATACCAGTTTCTCCACTTTCCATCGTCGGTTACTACCATGGGATTTTCAAGTTGCTCCTCGGTTTTCAAGTTGCTTGAAGGTATGAGTGGCTAGGCATCTCTTTCCCTCTTAAAGATGTAACAATGGCTTAAGTTCAATAGGCTTAAAAGGGGAGTAGCTTAATCTATGTTTGGCTATGATTTATAAACTCCTAGGTTTAGGATTTGTGATTCGTAGCTGAACATTCTTGATTAGAGTTTAATCAAGTGTTGGATATTCATTATGTTGTGGGATTTGTTAACGTAGAACTTGGAGCTTTAATATATGAAGTCTCATATATGTCAAATTGTGATCTTGTTGAATCTCTTTTATCTTGCATAGTTGTGTTTGATATTGAATTGATTTGAGATCCCAAAATGACTTGTTGCATTGAATTAAACACCACACACACTAAGTGCATTTAACAAGGTTTTAAGAAATCGAGTTCATTGATTAAGACCTTAGACTTAAGGAGTTCTTTAAGGTTTACCATTTCAATCTTAGTGATTTTCACTCCTATTAGAAAAATGGATTTCTAACTATGATAGCCAAGCTCATTTTCAATAGGTACTATCACCATTTGATCATTGTTTTTATCTTCCAATTTTTACATTCCCAAAAATAAAAAAAACAATACTTTTGACACATTTTCCTTATAGTTCCTTTTTAATTTAGTAAAGATTTCCAAAAGCAAAAACCACCTTTTTCTTACTAATTTAGTTTGCATTTCATGATATATAGGCTAGCTTAGGTCCATTCCATTAGGTTCTGATTAAGTGAAACAACCCGAGGTTGCAACCTGTATTGCAATCCTTGAAATACATTTTTTATTTGACCTCCAAGGGTAAGTATTAAGGCTCGGATCAATCATACCTTTCATTTTTAGCTGCAATGTCTAATAATCATGAGCCATTTTCTTTTAATCAAGATAGACTAAAACAAGAGTGGATAGATGCCCTGAATTCGGAGTTGCAGACTCTTAAGGAACCAAAACATGTTGTTCGAAGATAAAGAAGGAACAATATTGATTATTAAAACTTTTTTTCTTTTATGCAACACAAAACATAAATCTATATGTGACATACCATGAATTAAGAAAAGTTTATACAAGTTGTGGAAAAATCCACTGAATTAATCTAGGCTTTGTGTCCTTCTTTGCAAATAAATATCTTAATGTTGCGTGATCAGTAAAAACAATGACTTTAAAGCCTAAAAAATATGATAGCAATTTATCACACACAAATACCATAACTAATAATTCTTTCTCTGTTGTAGTGTAATTTAATTGTAGTCCAGTCAGTGTTCTGCTCACATAATAAATAGTGTGTAATTTCTTCTCTTTTCTTTGTCCCAACACACATCCTATAGAATAATCACTAGCATCGCAGATGAGCTCAAATGGAAGTGACCAATCTGGTGATTATAGAAAAGGCGCTGAAATCAATGCCTTCTTCAGCTTATCAAAGTAATTCAAACAGCTATCATCAAGCTGAAAAGCATATCCTTGACCAACAATTGGGTGAGAGGTTTTGCTATTGTGTAGAAATCCTTGATGAACTTACAATAAAAGTATTAATGGGCATTTTTATATTAATTTTAGATACATAATTTATTAAACTCTTGTTCGTTTATGTTTAAATTGCATTAATGAAGAGCTGTTGGTTTTAATTTTAGGTATATATTGGATTTGGAACGTCTAATACCATAAATCAAGAAAAACTTTTATAGAAAGCAAGGCGTACTTGAAAAAAATTAGAGCTTAAAAAGATTAAGAAGAGTGATCCACAAAGCCAAAGAAGAGACACGCATCATAAAATAATAGCTCAAAACGTAAGCAGGATAGAAGAAAAACATATACAACTTCGCAACAAGTGGGAAATGACAACGTGGGAAGGTAAGAAGTGAGGTGTGTGAATAGTGGAGAAACTAAGCAACATTAATTGATCACTTCAGCTACAGTGGGAGGTAGGCCTAGTTTTTGCATGGTTAACACAAGTTGGTGGGGTAGTGACTGCGTAGATCTGGGAAGAAACTAAGCACGAGTAAATTGTCACATCATCATGCATTTAAAGAGTGGTCTCGGCATGGGTCTCTATTGCATGGTTTATGCACAGGTTTAGCGTGGTTTGAAAACAGTCGGCTGGCGACTTGTGGGGCCTGTGTTGTTTTTAGCATGGGTCAGCTAAGTGTGTACGGTTTTAGAAGGTGAGTGTGAGTCGTGCTGTGTGGGCAACATGAGAGGCGAGCATGCTGGCTGGAAAAAGAAGAGAAGAATAATGCTACATAGGTGCTGACTACGACATAAAGAAAGGTTGCATAGTGTGCTGGTCTATGCATAAGTGTGAGGGCTAGAGGTGTGTTGTTTGTCTGCTAGTGGAGTTTAAAAAAAGTGAAGAGAGGAGGGTGCATGGTCTATGTATGAGGTGTTTCTGTATAGGCTATGTTTGTGTGAGTGGTGTGCGGAGATAACAGATGAAAAAAAGATTAACAACGTTGGCAGCTGGAGAGCGTTAAAAGTTGGTGGTGGCTAGGAGCATTCAGGTTACACCATAATTAAACTTGCTCTCCAACATGCCACTGGTGGCTAGGGAATAATGTTAAAACACGTGGAGCTGGGGAGAAGAGAGAAAACGTTGCAGCTGGTGGAGAAACACATGAGCTGGTGGAGACCAAAGGAGACATTGGTGCTAAAGGAAGCAGCAAGTGTCAACGAAACAAGCAGCATCTAATTGAGGAGACATCTAGTGGATGCAACTGCATTGAAGCAAAACATTAAAGTTAGTGACGCGACAAAAATACAGCTGCGGGAGAACAATAAATATTGGGTGTTTTAATTTTTTTAAATTCCTTATTGATTTTAATTGTGTGGATTTAATCAATGCAACTAATTATGTTACATTGATGAATATGTGTGAGTACGTTTTTTTCAGTTAAGGTGAAGATTGATATTGGATTAGGATAATTTTGTGGTATTCATTTTTGCTTGATTGAATGCATATTTAGTCCTGATTTAGCTTGATCACCTAGAAGAAGAACTTAGATGATTGAATGCCACAACCAATGGGATTGAATGGCAACCAATTGAAGGATTGCCTTTGGAGGATCTGAACACCCATTTGGAGACATTTCTGGATATCTGTGATTTGTTTAAGTAGAATGGAGTGTCAGATGATGCAGTGAGATTAAGGTTATTTCCATTTTCTTTAAGGTATAAGGCCAAAGCATGGTTGGCTAGTTTGCAGTTGGGATCAACTACTACATGGGATGAGATGATGAGATTATTTTTGGCTAAATTTTTCCCTCCTGTCAAGGTTGCAAAGATGAACAATGAGATCACTTCCTTCGCTCAATATGAAAATGAAAGTTTATATAAAGCGTGGTAGTGATTTTGGGATACGTTGGCATAGTGTCCTAGTCATAGTTTCTCTACATGGAAACAAGTCAATACTTTATATCCAGGAATGACCATATTGACCAGGAGTACCATAGATGCTACCGTACGAGGTAGTTTAATGAGGAAAATGCCAGATTAAACCTATAAGTTGATTGATGAGATGGCCACTAGTAGTTTTCAGTATCATACAGAAAGGCATCCCAGACGATCTATAAGAGCTCATGTAGTAGACAATACAGTCACTTTATTTGCTCAGATGGATGTTTCGACGAAGAAGTTGGATAATTTGATGCATAGTGTGAGAGGAGGAGCTAGTTCTTCATTAAGGAGTTGTGCTTTATGCGAGCACTATGGTGGAGATTCCCATGCATCTTCTAAGTTTTAAGTTAGGAATCCTTTTGCTCAAGAGACAAAAGAGGCCCATTATGTGGGAAATTATAATAGATAGTGAGGGGATCCATATTCTAACACCTACAACCCAGGCTAGAGGAATCATCCAAATTTCTCTTAGCGAAATGATTAGATGGCACAACAACAGTCATCCAATTTTTAGAGATAGCCACCTCCAAGTTTCATGGCTCCTAATCTTATGCCACCAGAGATATCTAATCTTGAAGAGCTACTTTTGAAGTACATTTCCACTATCGAGGTTAGGATACTGAACCAAGAATCTTCTATCAGACATTTGGAGAATCAGATGAGCCAGATAGCAAGTTTGTTGAGGAGTGGTAGATAGCTTGAAGAAGTTAATAAGAAGCAAAAGGAAAAAGAAGTGGGAAAGAGTGAAGAATAAGAGAGTCGGGAGAGTCGCAAGGAAGCCAAGGAAGTACCAGCTGAAAAGGAGGATAATCCAAAGTTATTTGCTGACCCCATCACACATCTGGTAAGGCCTTAGATTCCTTATCCTTAAAGGTTGAAAGGTATGCAATTAGATAAGCAATTTGGTCATTTTCTCGAGATATTTAAAAAGTTGCATATAAACATTCCTTTTATTGAGGCCATAGCGTAGATGCCTTCTTATGCTAAGTTTTTAAAAGAAATTTTGTCTAATAAGAGGAGGCTTGAGGAGTATGCCACAATGAAGCTGAATGAGGAGTGTTTGGCCATATTGTCAAGAAAACTACCACCAAAGCTTAAGGATCCAAGGAGTTTTACTATTCCTTGTGTTATTGGTGATTTACATATAGATAGGGCTTTAATGGTTTTAGGTGCAAGCATTATCTTAATGCCTCTTTCTATTTTCAGGAAGTTAGTATTGCAGAGCCCAAACCTATTACTATTTCACTTCAACTGGTAGACAGGTCCATCACTTATCCGAGGGGAGTCATTAAGGATGTATTAGTTAAGGTCAAGAAGTTCGTCTTCCTGGTGGATTTCTTAGTCCTTGACATGGAGGAAGATATAGAAATCCCCATCATTTTTGGGAGACCTTTCATGGCCACTACATGGACCATCATCGATGTGCAACGTGGAAAGCTCATCTTGAGACTTCAAGATTAAGAACTAGTGTTTGATGTGTTCAACGCTATGAAGCATCCTTCTACTCTTGACTCTTGCCATTTTATTGATATTTATTATTTTGATGCTGATGATTCTTCTATTGTTTATGCATACTTGTTAGAAGGGGAAGCGTAAGTAATGATCGAAGAGTTAGGGTAAGAATTGTAAAAAGAGCTGGAGGATATTGTAGTTGAGTTGGAGAAGGCATATTGGACACATTATAGAGCATACGAGCCTCTTCAACGTCCAGCTAAGCTATTTCCAAAGCCTTGAATTGAAGAGCCCCCTTCTCTTGACCTTAAACCTCTTCCAGCTCATTTGAAGTACGTTTATCTTAACCCACCTAAGCACTTACCAATTATCATTTCCTCTTGTTTGTCAGGTGCCATAGAGGAGTAGTTGTTGAGGGTATTGTAGGACCACAAAAAGACCATTGGGTGGTTTATTACAGATATTAAGGATATAAGCCCTTCCTTTTGCACACATCATATTTTCATGGAGGATGGAAGCAAGGTGTTAGTGCAACCCCTAAGGAGACTTAACCTACATATAAAGGAGGTAGTGAAAGATTAGGTAGTAAAGCTTCTAAATGCAGGTATTATCTATTTTATTTTTTATTCTAGTTGGATTAGTCCTATGCATGTGGTGTTAAAGAAAGGAAGCACCACTGTGGTTGAAAATGAAAAAATGAATTAATAGCCACTAAAAAGGTAACTGGGTGGATAATGTGTATAGATTATAGGAAGTTGAATGATGCCAACAGGAAAGACCATTTTCATTTACCTTTCAATGGTCAGATGATTGAGAAATTAGCTGAACATAACTTTTA
The DNA here is from genome assembly GCA_025504915.1 of Erythroxylum reticulatum. Lineage (NCBI taxonomy): Eukaryota > Viridiplantae > Streptophyta > Magnoliopsida > Malpighiales > Erythroxylaceae > Erythroxylum > Erythroxylum reticulatum. The sequence continues at coordinate 32,912,895 of JANSVA010000216.1, forward strand.
TTGCACCTTAGATGGATATAGTGGATATTTGCAGATTCCGGTAGCCCCAGAAGATCAGGAGAAAAAAACTTTTACATGTCCTTATGATACATTTGCATATAGACGCATGCCCTTTGGTTTATGTAATGCTCTGGCTACATTTCATGATGGCTATTTTTTTTGATATGCTTGAATCTTGCGTTGAAATTTTCATAGATGACTTCTCTGTGATTTGTACTTCATTTAATGCATGCTTGGATAACTTAGAGAAAGTCCTTATTAGGTGTGAAAAGACGCATTTAGTGCTTAACTGGGAAAATGTCATTTCATAGTACAGGAGTGCATTGTTTAAGGTCATAAGATTTCTACTAAGGGTATAGAGGTAGATTCAGCAAAATTGATGTCATTAAGAAACTTCCACCACCAAACAATGTTAGATCCATTAGAAGTGTTTTAGACCATGCTAGTTTTTACCGTAGGTTCATTAAGGATTTTTCTAAGATTGCTAGACCTTTGACTGAATTGCTTGAAAAAGATGATGTGTTTAATTTTTATGATAAATGTTTGACAACTTTTCAATTGTTAAGGATATGCTTACGACTGCACCTATTCGTATAGCTCTTGACTGGTCTCTTCCTTTTGAATTAATGTGTGATGCAAGTGACTATGCATTGGGTGCTGTTTTAGACCAAAGACGAGGTAAGACCTTTCATCCTATTTTTTATGCAAGTAGGATACTAAACAGTGCACAATGCCATTTCACCACCATGAAAAAAGAGATGTTGGTGGTTGTGTTCTCTTTTGACAAGTTTCGCTCATATTTGGTTTTGTCTAAAGTGATTGTGTATAATGACCATGTAGCTTTGAAATATTTGATGACAAAACTCGGTGCTAAACCAAGACTAATTCGTTGGGTGTTACTTTTGCAGGAATTTGACAATAAGCTGAGGGATAAGAAGGGAGCCGAGAATTTTGTAACTGATCACTTATCAAGGTTAGATGAAGCTACCATGGAGAGTGCAACAAAGAAGGACATTCAGGAGACTTTTCCTGATGAGCATCTGATGGTTATGACAATCACTCCTTGGTTTGCAAACTATGTAAACTAAATTGTTGGTCATATCTATCCCCCTGATCTTTCTTATGCTCAAAAGAAAAAAAATTTGTCTAAGGTAAGACACTATCTTTGGGATGATCCTTTGCTTTACAAGATTTGTGTGGACAATATTGTTAGGCGCTGTATTCTTGAAGAGGAAATGTCTTTTGTGTTATATTATTGTCATTTTAGAGAGGCTGGGGGACATTATGGTGTAACGAGGGCAGTTTATAAAGTTTTAGAGTATGGTTTCTATTGCCCCACCTTATTTAGGGATGCATTTGCATTTTTCAAATCTTGTGATAACTGTGAAAGGGTTGGGAACATTAATAGGAGACATGACATGCCACTGACTAACATTTTTGTTTGCGAGGTTTTTGATGTTTGGAGTATAGATTTTATAGGACCATTCCCTAAGTCTTTCTCCAATCAATATATATTGGTTGCCGTTGATTATATTAACAAGTGGGTGGAAGTAGAGGCATTACACATAAATGAGTCTAGATGTGTTGTTAAATTTTTGAAGAAGAATATTTTTGCACGTTTTGTCACACCTAGGGTTATCATTAGTGATGGGGGTCGTATTTTTGCAACAAACTTTTTGATTCATTATTGGCTAAGTATGGGGTGACCTATAAGGTTACTACTCCATACCACCCCCAAACTAGTGGACAAGTTGAAGTCTTAAACAGGGAATTAAAGAAAATACTAGAGAAAACTGTCAATGCTTCTAGGCAGGACTAGTTTTTAAAGCTAGATGATGCACTTTAGGCATATATGACTGCATTTAAGCACCCATAGGCATGTCACCATTCAAGATAATGTATGGAAAGTCTTTTCATCTTCTAGTTGAGTTAGAGCTTTTAAAGCTAGATGATGCACTTTAGGCATATAGGACTGCATTTAAGCACCCATAGGCATGTCACCATTCAAGATAATGTATGGCAAGTCTTTTCATCTTCTAGTTGAGTTAGAGCATCGTGCATAGTGGCTACCAAATTTCTTAACTTTGATTTGTCTACTGTAGGTGCTAAGAGACTTATGCAGATTCACGAGCTTGAAGATTTCTGTTTGGATGCTTATAACAATTCGAAGCCGTATAAAGAGTGTGTGAAAAAGTGGCATGACAAGAAGATCCTCCACCGGGACTTTAAGGTAGGCGACTCTAGGGAAGCTTAAGTCAAGGTGATATGGGCCATTCAAGGTGATCCGAGTCCTTCCTTTTAGGGTCTTTGAGGTAAAATGAGAAAATGAAAACTCGTTCAAGGTAAATGGGAAACAAGCTAAATTGTATATGCCTAGGTTTGTGGATAATTCTGAGAAGCGATTGTCTCTTCATGACACTTCACCTCCTTGATCGCAGTGCATGCCTTCCAGTAAAATTGTAGTTTTCTTTCTTTTCTTTTCTCATTGTTTCCTTTGCATTTCTTTCTATTTTAATGTATTTCTTTGAGTTGTTTTGAGTTTTCTTTAGGGTTTGTATGGTTGGAGATAAAGAGTTCTTGGTTGATTCTTTTTCAGGGAAGTTTCCTCTTTCCACCCTTTGTGTTTGATTGTTGACTATTTGAACATTAGGGACAATGTTCATCTAAAGTGGGGGGGGGGGGGATTGAGATTATGTGCATGATGATGATTATGATATTGATGTTGATGTTGAGAGATACACATTTAACTGGTTGCGACTCTTTTGGTAGCTAACTTGGGTCCCATTTGTGATGAATTTGACCATATGATTCTATCAAAGTAGTTCGATGGAGAATTGAGTTATATGTGTGAACTTGGATTAGGCAGCTTGAGAGGATAGTGAACCATGTGGATTGATTGAAGTAGTTGACTGCATAAACTTAGTGAATAATTGATGCTGAGTGATGAAGCAATGTATAGAGTTTTGATGGATTTTCATTTTAACATATGTGAGGTCTTGAACTATGTAACTGCATCTCATAGCCATTTTTTTGTTGTATGTGATGTTTCTCTATGTGGATTACTTTCAGAACCTGCTTTGAACCTATTTGATATTGCTAGTTACATGCGTTATGGATATGACAAAGGCCTTCTTTGTTTTTAACCTTTAGCTTACATGACCCATCAAGTCATTTTTCCCCTGTTACATTGAAACCTGAAATATTTTAGCCTAACCCTTTTACAAGTTGAATGAAGTACTAAGTATTTGATGTCCTTGACTTAGGGACTTTTGTTTGATATGCTATTCTGAGATGTTTTAGACCTACATCTACTCAGTTGTTGTTGATTTGTGCTACTACTATCTTCTTTTATGTTTATTGTTACCAAAAAACAATAAGAAAAAAACAAGAAAAGAGGAAAAAAAGAAAAGAAAAAAAGATCAAAACAATAGCATTTGATAGTGATGAGTAGTTGGAGTCCTGTGTTTTTATTTGTATATTTTAGAAGTTCTATTTTAATGTCCCACATTGCTTAGTACTTTGTGAATGCTGGTGAGTAGCCTTTGCCCTTTTTACTTTACCTTAACCTAAGCCCCATTATAACCTCTAGTAAAAGCCCTTTTGATCCATGATGGCATGTACTATATGTAGTGAAAAAATAGGTGAATTTTCATGCCTATGTAGTGTAATTTCTTAGAGGAAGCTTTGAGTGAAACACAACCCTTATACACTTGAGTGACATAAGTGAATGTCATGAGGACATGAGTGAATGTCATAAGGAAAGTTCATTTTTATTTTATGCTTTCTTTTGATCAAGGATATCTACCTTTGATTTTGTTTATATGCATTGATGAAAAAATTATGATATATGTAGTAGCTTGATACTTGAGTTTACCAAAGATTAAGGGATTGCAAGCACTTGATTTTCGGTAAAAATGAAATGATAGAATACATTGGTTGTGATCCAAGTAAGTTGCTTGAGGACAAACAACAATTCAAGTGTGGGGATGTTATTAATGGGCATTTTTATATTAATTTTAGATACATAATTTATTAAATTCTTGTCCATTTATGTTTAAATTGCATTAATTAATAGTTTTTTGTTTTAATTTTAGGTACATATTGGATTTGGAACGTTTAATACCATAAATCAAGAAAAGCTTTTTAAAAAATCAAGGGTACTTGAAAAAAATTAGGGCACAAAAAGATTAAAAAGAATGATCCACAAAGCCAAAGAAAAAACACACATTATAAAACAACAACTTAAAACATAAGTAGGATAGAAGAAAAACATCTGCAGCATGTGCAACAAGTAAGAAACGACAATGTGGGAAGCTAAGAAGTGAGGTGCGTGAATAGTGGAGAAACTAAGCAACACTAATTGGTCACTTCAGCTACAGTGGGAGGCAACCATGGTTTTTACATGGTTAGAATAAGTTGGTGCGGCAGTGACTGCGTGGATCCGGGGAAAAACTAAGTACAAGTAAATTGTCACATCAGTGTACGTTTGGAGAGTGGTCTTTACGTGGGTCTCTATTGTGTGGATTATGCATGGGTTTAGCATGGTTTGAAAACAGTTGACTGGCGGCTTATAAGGGCTGTGTTGTTTTTAACATGGGTCAGCTAGGTGTGTGCAGTTTTAAAAGGTAAGTGTGAATGGTGCCATGTGGGCAATATGAGAGGCGAGCATGCTGGCTGGAAAAAGAAGAGAAAAATAATGCTACATAGTTACTGGCTAGGACATAAAGAGAGTTTGTATGGTGTGCTAGTTTGTGCATAAGTGTGAGTGCTAGAGGTGCGTTGTTGGTCTACTGGTGGAGCTAAAAAAATATGAAAAGAGGAGGGTGCATAGTATGCGTATGAGGCATTTCTGCATGGGCTATGTGTGTGTAAGTGGTGTGTGGAGATAACAGATGAAGAAAAGATTACCAACGTTGGCAGTTGGAGAACATTAGAAGTTGGTAGTGGCTAGGAGCATTCACGTTATTGCAGCTGGTGGCTAGTGAATAATGTTAGAACATATAGAGCTGGGGAGAAGAGGGAAAATGTTGCATCTGGTGGAGAAACACATAAGCTAGTGGAGATCAAAGGAGACGTTGGTGCTAGAGGAAGCAACAGGTGGCAATGAAACAAACAACAGATATTGGACGAGACATCTGTGGATTTAATCAATGCAACCATATATTATGACCATGATTTATCTTACATTGATGAATATGTGCGAGTAAGTTTTTTTCGGTTAAGGTTAAGATTGATATTGTTGGAGTTATGTAAATATAGTGCCCTGGAAAGCAAGTGTATTTATATGTAACTTTATCTTCTTCAGTTACAGT
>JANSVA010000216.1:32926119-32936438 GCA_025504915.1 Erythroxylum reticulatum
ACTCGAAGTGTAAAATAATAATGTTTTATTTTCTGAAACTATGTTTTTGAACAACTTTGCACTTAGAGTGCAAAAGAGGACTTTTATGGCATGAAATAATGTTTTTTAACTTACTTATGCATAAATGAGTCATATATGTTATGTGTATATTTTCTCTTTTGGCTTAGAGCCACAGCAAGGTTTCATTTTATCGATTGGACCGATAAATAAAGGCATAATGCCTTACTTAATTTTTGATACTTAAATGTTGTATATGACTTTTTTGATTGGTGAGGAAACGATTGGCCAATTATGTGTTAGGCACAACTAATTAAGCGACCCCTATACCTTTGAAGCTGGTATATTAAAGTCAAGTCATCGTATTGACACCTTTCTATGGCACTTGTGGGTGATTCCACACCTAGGGTCTAGACACCGACGAGGTCATCACCTAGGCTCATGACGCTGTTATCAACTGTAGTCCAGACTTACCACGAATGAAAGTCAAGCTAACACCAATAATCGGTGGGTGTGTACATTAGTTTGGTCGACTAGTGGTGTCACACATTATTGTTTTGGCTTATTCTGATAATTATTTTATGGTGAGATTTGATTTATACATTTGATGTTTTTATGCATTTGTATACTGGAACTAGAACCTATATCCACTGGATGGGTGATTAATAGGCTAGCCTTATGTAGTTCTTAACCAATATACCTTGAGTCATAGGCTAGGCCTATGTGTTTTCTATGTGACATATACTCACTTCATAGGTTATCTACACTGTCTTGGTATGAATCAAATTTTATTTGTGATATATGCCTTTCCTGCTAATGTAGTACTTAATGTACTCACCCACTCCACTTTCTAACCATTCAGGTTAATTTAGTGAGTTTGAAGCTCTGAGTGGATCGTATGGTCTTTTGACATTTTTGGGGTATTACCACATGTGGGTAGTTTTCTTATTTTGTACTTTTGTTGTCTAGTGGCTCATGAACTGTATTATGTAGTTATGCCTTATAACTTTGTAAGTTAACTTTTGACTGTTTGGTGTTTATAAATGATTTTATATACGAATTTTCGACACTACTGTTGAGATTGCCTTGAGTGGACTAAAGAGTCTTGAAGTTGTCGTTGGATGTGAATATAGGAGTGTGTTTGAAATCGTTTGTAGGTTTTGGAATTTTTAAAATACAGCTATTGTGCTACCCAAATTTTCAAAAAAAAAAGAGATATTCAGTTAGCCTTGCATAGTCTGATTAAGGATACTGCGAGTGTCCTTAACCCGAGTATACGGCAATTGTCGTAGGCCCAATGTGGAACTGGATCGTGTCAATTCCTCTTTTTTGTTAGAATATATTAGAAGATCATCAATGAAGACTATGATAAACTAATCTAAATAAGGACAGAACACCCTATTCATGAAATCCATAAATACTGCAGGTGCATTTGTCAATCCAAACGGCATCAATAAAAATTCATAATGTCCATACCTCGTTCAGAAAGTAGTCTTGTGCACATCTTTCTCATCAATCTTCAACTGATGGTACCTGAACCATTGTGCTAACTAGGCTGGACCCCAAAAGAGGGCTCGGCCCTAAAAGGGTGGAGAGTATGAGATTCCACATCGGTTAGAGAGGGAAATGAAGTACACCTTATAAGGGTACGGATACCTCTCCCTTACAGACGTGTTTTTCATGACCTAATTCACCAGATCCCATCAAAACTCCGAGGTTAAGTGTGCTTGGGTGAGAGTAGTACTAGGATGGGTGACCTCTTAGGAAGGCCTCGGGAAAAGCAAATTCGTGAGGGCTTGGCTGGGCTAAGGCCCAAAGCAGACAATATCTGTGAGCGGGTGATCTAGGTTGTTACACACGGTTACACCAAAAAGAATGATGCAATTTGCCTTAAGTCTTACTTTTTAATGCTTTACACATGTCACCTTCCTATTAGTCCACTCTAATGACTCATTAATCCACTAACTTTTATACCAAAAGACCAAATTGCCCTTTATGAGATTAATTCACCATCTAAACTAATGAAGTTATGAAAATATTTCATAACAGTCTTATTATCAAATTCACCATGAAATGCTCTAATTGGATTTTTTGGGGTGGTAATCTATCGTACAATCATAATATTTTATTAACTCTAACCATCTCCCCTGCCTCATGTTTAGTTCTTTTTGACTTAACAAATATTTTAGATTCTTGTGACCTGTGAAAATCCTACAGGGAACACAATATAAGTAAAGCCTTCAAATTCTCAAAGAAAAAACTAATGTTGCTAATTTTAGATCGTGGGTTAGGTAGTTTTGCTTATGCTTCTTTAGTTGCCTAGAAGTATAGGCTACAACCTTATCATTTTGCATAAGAACACTCCATATCCTCTATCTTGAGGCATCACTATACACTATAAATCCATCCATCCATCTTGATAATATGAGTATAGGAGTTGTCTTTATTCTTTCTTTCAATTCATCAAAACTTCATTGATAGGCATCTGACCTCTTAAACTTCTCCTCTTTTGTGTCAAATTGATCAGTGGGTTGCTATTCTAGAATATCCTTCAACAAATTTCTTTTAATAGCCTACCAATCTAAGGAAACTTGACTTCCATCACAGTGGTGGGAGGCCTCTAATTAGTAATAGCTTCAATCCTTTTTGGATCCACACTGAGTCCCCCAGCTGAGATAACATGACCCAAGAAAGCAACCTTGTCTAGCCAAAACTGGCACTTACTGGGTTTAGCATACAACTTGTAGCACCCCACCCTCTCAGGATGCATACTCGACATCCTGCTTGATATCCGAGTCCGTGCATCGTAAGGATGGCGTGCTAGAACACTCAATCAGTCAAAACTCAGTACATTTTTTTTAAAACCACAAAAATAATATGCGGAGATCCATAACCAAATCGGAACTGCTTTATTCGTAAACTTTTTCAATTATAGCAATATAATCAACAGAATTTCAAAAGCCATTTAGGGCCCATTACAAATAAAAAACACTTTAGTCCTAATGTCTTTACATTACAATATAATTACATTTGTATACACATTATGCAAAAAAAATTCTGAATACATTGTTCGATACAAAAATTTCGAAATATATACAATTCAATACGAAAATAAAAAGGTACAATATGGACGTTAACTAATCCCAACCTCTATCCCTTACTTGTATGCTATAGGTATACTTTCGTTTGCCTAACGGGGTATTCTTCTGATCTTGAAAAATATTTGCAAATTTTGGGTGAGTTTTGCGAACTCAATGGGTGACCATCATCGATGGCTCACCCAGTCATATAACAAATAATTCACATTCACATCATTTCACATTTCATACTCAATACACTTTAGTCATTCGTATTATGCATATGCAGTGCACATGAGACCCACTTACCATTTGTTACTTTGTTGTGACTGAGTGCTTAAACTGTCCCGTATCTATTGTAGATATCGGGCTCATTGATAACTGTCCCATATCAGGATCATTGATTACTGTCCTATATCTTTTAGGGATATCGGGTTTATTAAATGTTGAGATTGAGGCTCTGAATCACTTTCTGAGCTCAAGGCTCTTTTCATACTTTGATCTTTAAGCTCTAATCGGTGGAATTATTTGATCATGCATTCATGTATGGAATGCATCTCACATTATTTGATCATGCATTTATGTATGGAATGCATCTCACATTTTCAATCAATCATATCTTGAAACATTTAGTTTGTCACATTCACATGCAAGTAGAACTTCAATATCTCATCCATATTTCACAATCATTGGACCTTCTGCCCAGAATTCAACACAATTAATCACATTCATATGAACATTCAGTAGTCAATCAATACAAAAATTTAAACAAACAAACAATGAAATGAGACCATCTAGGTCTACTCACAATACGTTCTAGATTGGCATTTGCTTCCAAATTTTAGAAGAACTTGAATGCGAACATTTAACCGACACTACCCATTTATGCAAGACACATGTTACACACACATTAATAATGGTACAATTATAAGCATTTATTCATGCACAACTATGTCTATGGAATATGTGCAATGCATTCTCAATGACAATCCTGAATATTTTACCAATTGCATATCTTAAGCTCATTTTCATTTCATAATTTAATCACTCATCATTTCTTTGAATCACAACCTCAATCCTTTGTTACTTTGATATCAATAACTCATTCACTAGTTTTCCAATATATATCCGAATGTGACTAGTGAAAAGGAAGAACAAAGTATATATATATATATATCACTATCAACTTTCTGTTTTAAAACTCAATATTTCCTCTTCATTTCTATTTCATTTCAGCTCAACTTATCACAACCAACTCAAAATCTATCTTTTTTTTCCCATAATCATCAAAACTAGAAACACTCACGCATATTCATCATGTTTTCTACATTTCTTCATTTTCATTTTTCTGCATTTTCAACTTTTGTATTTTCTTGATTTCTTCCTCTAATTATCATTTTAAAACATTCATTATCATCTCATAACATCATCTTACAACTATTCTTCCACTCTAAATTCATTCCTTTTAATGAACTATGAAAACACTCCAAAACTTACGTGTGTGTGTGTATATACATACATACATACATATATATATATATATATATATAGTGAAGACATTAACAAAAACAGAGCATTTAAATATACATTTCTTGCAAAATTTTTGCATTAATCTCATACCCATTTTAGTTGATCTTTCAACTTCAAAAATCATTTCTACAACCTCTTATAACATTTTGATCATTAAATCTAAAAAATTAACATATACAGCACACTCAAAATCTCCTAACTTATTTTCTAGCAAATATGAATATTACCGTTCTTAACCATTTTATAGTGAGCTCACGATGTGTGCTTCAGTTCATACAAAAATACATAATCATAACAAGCTTACTTGTTTAGAGCTCTAACATCCGCAAAAAGTCTCGTAACCCTAATCCCTTATGCAACCACATACATCAACCTGAAAGTTGACAAGGGGTTTAGTTTTTCTTAGGATAGAAGAAAGAAATAGCAAAGAGGAAGTGGTAGTGGGTAAAAGAAAACAAGATTTTTCTCTATTAGAGATTTGATGAAAAACTCTGTGTTGAAGATAAACTGGAGAAAGAAACTTTGAGAGACATAAAGACAAGTACAGTAACTTGTCTTTCAAGGTTACTAAAGCTTAACTTTAAAGCTTGGACACCTGTCCATTTCTTAACAACTTATCCACTTCCTTTATTAAAACTCACTTAAATATGATTTATACTTAAGTTTATGACTTAATAAAACCACTGAAATCGCAAGTCATAACCCATTAAAACACTTCCATATTTTTCCATAAAAACATCATTTCGGGTAAACTTTGCATGTTCTTTCTCACCCCTATACTAAAGTCATTTTGCAACACTTTATTCCAGAGACATGTTCCCCTATGTATTATGTTTCTATTGAGACAAAAATCATCCAATTTGGTTCAGTGATTTGAAAGATATACTTCAAACGTTTTCGAACTGCTCTTGTCCAAAATAGTATACTATGCACAACTTCCATCCATAATTTAAACATTTTAGAGACTGAATTTCCATTAAACTTCTTCATGTGATTTGTAAGTATATATCTCTAGTTTACTCCAAATTAAAAATTATCTCATTTTATATACTACATATCCAAAAATAATCAAAATACCGAAGGATGTTCAATAAAATATTCCTATTCACACTGTTCCAATAGATTCCCACACTTTCATTTAATCAAAATTTTTTCAAATCAATTCAGAATGCTAAAAAAAAAATAGAGGTAGAATAATATGAGAGGAATCTATTGGTTTAATAATCAAGTCATTTTGATGTCTATAGAAGAAGTTATAGTTGAAAGAAGCAAGATGGTTTAGATTGCACAATTCTCTTGGGTATAGAGCAAGTCACAGCTACTATTGGAGAGAACAGTAACTTGATGTGACAAATAAACATGAATCTTGCAATTAACTCATGGGCATGATAGAGGAAAGTCACAGAGGTGCAGTAGTCATTAGCGTGAGAGGAACATGAGTGTGCAAGAGTCATGGGTCTGACAGATAAAGACAAAAATTGGGTGAGAGCACAAGTCAGACTCGTCCCACATATATCACTCAATCTCTCTAAATTCATTTCATATGGATATTATTTTTGGTTTATAGGTATATCAATGTCTTAAAAGTCCAATGGCTCAAGTGGCATCTCATTTGGAGGTCGGACGAAGAAGATATAGCCGAATGAAGCAAAGGTGTTCAGGGTGAGTTACTTAGGGCAAAGTCACCGTCGTGCTTATACACGAGGGTGACTTTTAACTCACCCATGCAATGTCCACAAGGGTAACATCCAATTTTTTCCATATAAAGTCACATTCATGCTTATTCACGAGGGTAACTTCCAATTTTTCCATGCAAAGTCACCGTCGTGCTTGTGCACGAGGGTGACTTTCCTCTCACCATTTTCTGCATGTTCTTACAGAATTCCACCCCCCCCCCCCCCTTTCTTCTTCAAACCTCCATAAATTTTGTTCTAAAACTCCCAAAATTGCAAACTTTATATCAATAGAATTCTAAGAGAAAGATCTACAGCTTACATGAAGACAATTTTGTCAAAATCTATCTAGATCAATACAGTTAATTCTTAGAAGTTCAGATCAATACGAACTTCTCTAACTTCCCTTTTTCATTCATTGTGCTTCTCCTTCCTCAAATCTTCCTTTTTTTTCTTTTCCAGCTTTAATTCTTCTAACTTATTAATAATGCATTTCTTTACTCCATACACTTTTTAAAAAAAACTGAATCAAATTTATACTTCAAAGCTTAAGAATCCAAAACTCATATTTACAACCTCTCTCTACTGTAATTTTCCATTTCTTTATTCTCATTCCAATCCTCTTCAATCAACATACAAAACACTAAAACACATTCTTCTAGCTTAATTTCATTACACACTTTACATTTAAATACTTAACACCATATCACTTATTTGAATTCACCTATGTTAACACTTCATATATTTTCATGTATGAATAGTACATCAACCATGCATATAATCTTATAAACCATAACAGAGACAAATATTTCGTCATCAACTTACGTAAATTTTTATATATCACAATCCAGAATCCATTCAATGTAGTTGTAAAAAATTCCTAATTCTCAAATCCACCATCTAAATTATTCATCATTGAAACTACAATTCTCAACAATATCACATTACAATTCAATTGTACCCAGAATGTCAATTAGTTCATGTACAATTATTTTCATGTGTGCAAAAATTCAAATTCACATTCATGCATGCTAACATTATGCCTGAGCATGAAATGCAATTTTTTTCTAACTCTCTCATTGCTATTTTCTCTATTACAAAAGTCTTGGGTTCTAACCCTTAGTATGGGGATGGGACGTTACATTTTGGCCCCCTTAATAAATTTTGTCCTCGAAATTCTTATCTAATTGATCAGGAAGGCAAGAGTATTATTTCATTATATGCTTAGGTGTGTATCATCAAGGTCATCCCATTCTATCCAGAAATTTATTTTTTAACAAATCACCAATTATCTTACAATAGTAATATTTTGATCCCAATTAAATCATAAACAATATTTATCTCTTTATCCTTGCCATGATCGGGGTTTCCTCACATTGACATATACCAACATCAACTTTACCACAATTCTCCAGAATTTACCTTTTCTAGTGTTACATCATGTCATAATGACTCAACTACCACATTAGGTGGCTTAACTCTCCTCAATTGATTCATCATCTTTTTCTTTATCTCATTTTTATCTCATCCTCCTATTGTCATTTATCTCATCCCCCATATGTATATCCTCAATTAATTTAGAATCATCGATGCATAATAATTATGAAATTTTGGTCTCAATTCCCTTAATAACTTTTTACGGCGGATCGTAACTCTTGTTACATCAATCAAACATCCACTTTGGTTCCAAATTTGTCTTCTTAAGATCATAACAATTCTTGTTTCTATTACATTCTACTTGTACACTTTAATCTCATCATTCTACTTATATCCATATTTTCCTCACACAATTCATAACAATATATTCACTTCTATATCACATTCGAGGTTATATCTTCACGGTACAATATTGATATCATGTTCCATGATACAGCCACACATACAAACATAGTGAACCTTTATCTATTATACAAAACCAGATACTATTTCTCATTTCTAAATGTCCATATACCTTCATTTCCTCACATTTTGACAGATCATCATTCTTCTCAGTGCTTATAACAGCTCAAACTCTTAAGGAATGCTCATGCATATGAATTATATAAATGTGACTCAGACTAGGGATCAATTACCGTTATCTACTATGACATGACTAAAATGCATGTAACATGACATATATTTTACAATACTAATTCTGGGCTCTGATACCAAATAATCATGTACATAATCTTCTAAACCATAATAGAGACAAATATTTTTTCATCAACTTACGTAAATTTTTATATATCACAATCCAGAATCCATTCAATACAGTTGTAAACAATTCCTAATTCTCAAATCCACCATCTAAATTATTCAGCACTGAAACTACAATTCTCAACAATATCATATTACAATTCAGTTGTACCCAGAATGTCAATGAGTTCATGTACAATTATTTTCATGTGTGAAAAAATTCAAATTCACATTCATGCATGCTAACATCATGCTTAAGCAGGAAATGCAATTTTTTTCTAACTCTCTCATTGCTATTTTCTTTATTACAGAAATCTTGGGTTTTAACCCTTAATATAGGGAGGGGATGTTAAGAGGGTAGGGTGCTACATAATTGGTGCTCTTGTAGGATTTGTAATACTATCCGAAGGTATTCTATATGTTCCTCATAACTGCCTGAGTACATCAATATGTTATCAATAAAAACGATCACAAACTTATCTAAGTACTCTTGAAACACCCTATTCATTAAATCCATAAAAGCAGTTGGGGCATTTGTCACATAACTAAGAATTCATAATGCCTGTACCTAGTCCTGAAGGTAGTTTTTGAAATATCCTCGCTACTGAATTTCAACTAATAATAACCTAATCTTAGATTAATCTTCAAATATACCTTGGATCCTTATATCTGATCTAACAAATCATCAATCCTTGGGAGTAGATATTGGTTGTGAACTGTCACTTTGTTTAATTTTATGTAGTCAATACACATCCTTAAATTCCCATCTTTCTTTTTAACAAATAAAACTGGAGCCCCTAATGAAGAAGTGCTGGGTCTCATGAAACTTATATTTAATAACTCCTTCATTTGTAATTTCAATTTCTTTAACTCCACTAAGCCATTATGTATAGAGTAAATGAAATCGATTGGGTTTTTTGAGGTAAATCTATCTCAAACTATGGAAGGTCGTCTGAAAACACATTGAGAAACTCTCTGACCATCAGAATATCTCCTAATTGAACCTCATCATTACCCTGTGCAATCATGTAAACTAAATATCCTTGGCATCCTTTATTGAGCATTTTTCTAGCTACCATGGTAGTCATTATACTTGTGGGAAGAACTTTCTGTATCCTACCAAATGTTACCTCTGGTTTCCCTAATTGACTCAGCCTAACCTCCTTTTTAAAAAAATCTACTACCACTTGATGTGTGGATAACCAGTCCATTCTAAGAATAATATTAAAATCCTAAACATCCCAATATGATCAAACTTGCCAGAAACTCCTTACCCTCAATCAGTAATTTACTATTTACAAACACTTTTTCAGAGAACAGTGACTTTCTAGCTAGGATGGAAATTATTATCCCAAGATCTAATAACTGAGGCTCAATAATCAATTTTGCAGAAAAATTCACAGACATAAAAGAATATGTAGTGACGAGATCAACTAAAGCATAAGCATCTTGATCAAAGACAGAAATCATACCAGTGACTACATCTAGTGTGGCATCAACCTCTTGCTGAGTGACTGCAAAAAGTCGGGCCTATATGTGTGGTCTACTTGGCTGTTGGCTGCGTGTTGTTACGCTAGTCAAAATAAAATAACTAAACTACTACTATAGCAGTGGTGAGTCTAGGTTGATCCCACAGAGAGTGTATGTAAAGTTTATGAAATGAAATTAACTGGTGTTTAGGAAAAAGGGGGGGTTTGGATTTTGAAAGAAGAAAATGAAATAAAACTCACTAATAAAAACAAATTAAAGAAAACATGCAAAAAAAATGATAAAGGTGGGGAATTCGATCAGGACCCGGTTCTTTGGTTCAATCTCGACCTACACCCTAATTAAGCATATTTCATTAATTTGTTGTTCTTTAACCTCT
>JANSVA010000216.1:32983389-33000952 GCA_025504915.1 Erythroxylum reticulatum
ATTCAATTCTATCATGTGCATTTTGTATTCTTTAACAAGCCAATGGTGTGGATTTTGATATGTAAATAAGTTTTTCAAACTCTTTCTCTTTAGTAATGAAATGATGAATTGAAGAAGTTTTGTTTGTGTATGTTCATAGTTAATTTCTTTGTTAAAATGGTTACATTGAAAGAATTGTATGAATGTATGTATGCTTTGTGTTGAATGTTGGTGTTCTGGGTTTTCTCCGAAGGTTTCGCCGCGGCGAGGCCCAAAGTACATCATGGCGAACCTTTCCTGAAGGGTTTTTGTGTTAAAAATTTAGGGACTTGAGCTGCGGTGAAGCTAGACTTTCGTCGCTGCGAATCTTCCACTGCTGAAGCTAAAATTTTCCAAAATTTGAAATTTTTGGGAAATCAGTACGTCGAAATAGGTACCATGACTCGAGCCCCAGCACTGATTAGTATTAGAGTAATAGTTGGACTTCAGAAATAGGGTCCAACATGCCCTTCTCAATTGGCTTGCACTTACATCTTTTTAAAGTAAATTTTAGGATTCTGGGAGACCCACGGTCTGACACACAGGCATGTACTAGATCATGTATATTCCAAAATCTTTAAAATTTACAATTCTATATGGGATGAGAGATTTACACAAGCATGGATATGATCGTGTATCTTTTAATTGCTTCCAACCTTTGTTTTATACCATGTTTCTATTTGAATTCATCTTCTTTTTGTTCATGAAGACAATTATTACCTATAAATGCACTTGGAACAAATTAAGTATCAAATATATAACAAAATTACAAAATACTAAGCAAAATACATCAAATATGGGTATATAAATATAGTCAAATATGCATTTTTGAAACATCCTCATACTTAAGCTTTTGCTTGTTTTCATGTAAATCATAATCAAAATTTTAAATTTTACAACTTCTATCATTTATTAATCTTAATCTGTACATTCATACTATAAATCATTATATCATATTAATAAAATTAACATACAGTTGGAGTCAAATTGTCCTAAAACTAACTTCTTAAGTTAATATTAGTAGTAATCATATTAATAACCACATTGAAATCAAAAGCATAAGTCTTTAAACCCTCACCAAGATTTCACTCAATGCACTCAAGTGTTCAAGATAAAAAGTATGAAACTCTCAGATCAATGCACAGTAGAACTCTTACCATTAGCTTGCAATTTTATCACATCTCCACAACTTATATGTAAACTAGAAATAAAAATCAAAAGGTCTTTATCTAGTTGTAATAGGGATTAGGTAATTATGATTGAGATAATAAAAGGGTTGAATTAAAGGAAATTTACTAAAGAAAGCATTACATGAAAATTATTCACAATACAAACAGGGCATTTCGTTAAAAATACATTGGTGTTAATACATTTTTCTTCTTTTTTAATGTTTATAATGTAAATGACCTTCAGGATTCAAAACAACAAAGAGGGCTTTAGAGAAAAATAGAAAAAGGTTAATATGTGGTTTATAACAATGAAAAAGGATAAGGCTCAAACTTAGTTATTCCTAAGGGATAAATTATGGTAAAGGTAATTATCAAAGAAATAGGCTTAAACAAGTGTTGAATCTAAGTACTGTTACTATTTCAATGCTTCTAATTTAACTTATATGATCTCAATATGTATAATAAAAGCAAGTTTTAGAATTATTCAACTATGCATGATAACACACATGAAAGAAATTAATGAGCTTAAAAATTTTTCATAAAATGTTCTCTTAGGCTCAAAAGCTCACAAAAAATAGGTTTATATGTGTAAATAGTATGTAATTTTATTCAACTTGATTATCTCAATGATTATTTAAAATATGACTTATAAAAGCAAATTATTCTAACTATCATGCTTTTGCATACTAATTCAAATCAATATTCAATAATGAAATAAAGTAATGTTGGACAAATTTTAGTTAAGTCAGGATATTAATTCATAAAGATTAATAACAATGATTGTAATAAGCTCAACATAATCATTAACTTCTTCTCCACACTTAAAGTTATACATTGTCCTTAATGTACACAATCTTAGGATTATGCATCACATGCATCACATATTAAAAAATACACAGTGGAAAATAAAATGAAACCCAAAAAATACAGAATCAAATATGTGATATTAGATATCATAAAAAAAATGAACTTAAGATGTATACCTTACAAACTCCTTCGTTCTTTGTTGGTTTCACCTCTTCAGGTTGTCATAAACCACAATGACCAGAGGAGGACGTCTCTAATGATATCCACATGAAGAACAAAGCCTAAAACCTCTTAGGAAGAATGCCATAGCACACATAAATTGCTAGCTTTGTGGTGTTTTCTTTGAAAGAGTATTTTAGAAGATGGTAAACAATTCATCAAAAAGAAAATCTTTTCTCTTACAACTTTTGCACGAAAATAGAGTGTCTTTGACACCCTTTGGCCTCCCTCTAAACCCCAACATCAATGGAGAGTTAGTAGGAATTAAGTGGCTTTTAATCCCATTTAATTTAGTATGAAAACATTTACCCATTTTTTAAAGGCTAATTTTGTCTTCTTGCTTATTAAAGGGTAATTTTTTCATCTTACCTAATAATCAAGATTCACATATGTCATATGATTCACAATCAAATGAACTTAAACTACCACACTTTTGTAGCTTAGTCATGCATCTCTCATATCTTGGATCCCCATCCAAAACCATTTTACTCATTCTTCGCATCTCCAATATATGTGACCCATTAAGTTCTTAGTTATGTTGGCTACTTGAATTAACACTTAATTCAACCAAGTCATGAGCGATATCTAGCAACACATCATGACCCCTAATTGACTAAAAAGTTAGTGATTTGACTATGAACCCTTCTATAGACAATGTTCCTGTGCAATTCATCCTTTCAATCTTCTATACCCTACTTAGTTTAGAGTATGGTTAAAGTGTAAACTCCCACTAGACTGACTACGTCACATCCAGTCTAAGTGATGTTAGTTCTTATCCTCGAAGCTCATTACTCAATTGGATATGTCACTAAAGACTATCTTTATTACATTTCCACTCTGGCTAGAGATTCCTGACTAATATATCCGATAAGAGGTCATAGATATCATCTCCTCCTATTAGGAGTGGTTGATTGAGGTTTGGTTGTGTGTAACTTTTAATTATTAACCTTCAATAATCCACAAGTGCACGGTTCATTAATATAGTACTAAAGGTATCGATCCTATGAGGGACTAATCTAATCCTAAAATCTAAGTCCAGAAACAAATAACAGAAATTCAAAATGCAACAAAACTAATATGAGAATTTAATTCAATCAATCAAATTAAGAATCAAACATGAAAATATTAGTTACTAAGCAATTTGCAACACACCTAAGAATCAACCAAAAGAAATTACCAATTGAGAGATGGAATTTTACCTATCCTTAATGTTAACCTAACTGATTATTAATTATTGGATTGTTAGTTCTAAACTATCCTAGGGTTGATTACTCTCTCTCGAGATATAACCATTAACACTAAATCATAACCCTAATTAGATATGGAGATTACAATCTCTCAATTCACAACCTATTTAAAACCCCAATTAGTTTTGAAGTTCTATATAAACTATCAAAAACCTATGTAAAATGGATGACGGGAGGCAACAAAGTCGGGAAACCTCCTGCTCTGGGATGTACATGGAGTCAACTTCTTCTCCTTTTCTCTCTTCGTTCTTATCTTCCTCTATCTCTCGATGATCCCTCTCTAGGGTTTCTCAAGGAAACTAATGCAAAAAGCACTTTCTCTTCTTTTTATATCCTCTTATGTTTGGGGCAACCCTAGGGTTTTGTGGGGTCTGAAAGGTCTAAAAATCCCTTAAAACTTAACGTTCTTGAGTATCTGTGTGTTTACCCGATGCAGGTCATAATCGTGACCTTGCAGGCCACGATAGTGGGTCATTCCCTAGGCTTCTGTCATGATCATATGGGTCAAATCTAGTGCTTCTCTCATGAGAAATGCCACGATTGTGGGTCATTGTTTCGACACGAATGTCTTCAAAACTCCTCTGTTTTTCAATGTTGACCTTGAAACACTAAAAAACACATTAAAGTACCTCAAAACATAATATTTAAGCTGAAAGACTTGTACTAACCTATAAAACACTTAAAACATAAATAATTAACAAACTAACATAATTCTAACCTAAACACATACTAAATGATTGAATTAACAACTAAACACATATTAAACTATGCCTTAAAACATGATGTAATTTACACTTAGCAACATCCCCACACTTAAGCATTTTCTTGTCCTCAAGTAATCAAATCAACAATTAACACAAAATTACAAAGCACACAATGTAGTAATGAAGCAATGACTTCAACTTTATGAAATAAATTTAACTTTAATCACAATCATTCAAGTTGTTCCAGATCATTAACATGCAAAATTCGCGTCTAGGAGCACTGGACTAAATATACATATTAATTAAAACTTAAATGTCAAGTTAATTCACCCTTTTCAATTTTCCATGCACATTAATAATTATTTGGTCATTCCAACTCTGTAACTAATCCTAAGTACATTTTCATGAAAAGTTAAGTTATTTACAAGTTTAGTAAGTTTTTATTATAAAACATTTTTTTTACTTTTTATGGACATAGACATAATCTTTTACATGAAGGCAAACATTGGTGATGAATGTCGATCTGGTTATTGGCTAAGTCATGTTTTTATTATGTTGCTTGGTTGGAATGTCATTATAGACTTTTGACACAGAGGCACACATTTGTGATGCATGTTGATCCGGTTGCTTAGCTACATCACATTCTCAACTGGCTATTAGCTCTATTCATAACTCAAAGGCCAGCGGAATAGTTACTTATTTAAAATTAACAAACATTTTTTTAATTAATGCCTACTTTGTTGCTTCAGTTACTCATTTTCATGAAAAAAAAACTAGCTAAGTTACTTAGTCGAAAGACCAAAAATTAAGAATGAATGTGACAACTTATAGGGTGATAAACTAACACTAAATCCTAATTAACTTGCATATTTTAGCTAAAGAACTCAGATCACTAATTTTGTGAGCTAATAACTCTTCGCATCCTAATAGATTATGTTCAAAACTAAATCAATTTCATTCCATCTAAGCCATCGACACATTCACACAATTCACAATAAAAACTATCATACAATATGCAAAATTCACACTTAAAGCAAAATACACAATCCTCCCCACACTTGAATAACACATTGTCCTCAATGTGAGAAGGATACATACAAGCACATAAGGGGGGAAGGAAACAATATATGGAAGGGAGAAGAAAAAATACTAAAAACTAAAAAGAAAATGGTTAGAACACAATACCATCATGATGATTAAGGTGATGATGTGTCAGAGGTGGAGACCAAATATGCTTGATGTCGAGCTGGCTTTCCTATCTTATAATTGATTCAAAGAGAGTAAGAGAATTAGTAGGCAAATGCATTTCTGAATCATTGATATTTGTTTATGGAAAAACTTTAATTGCATAAAAATTTAAATCTACCCTAAACATGCTAATTTATGGCCATTAGCTTGACCTTGTATCATTGGAAATTCAACTGGGATCAATTATGAGTAGCTTGCTTCCACTTTTTTTGTTCAACATCAGTTTTGTAGCCTGTAAGTAAGCTACAAATTGTAAAATGATTAGAAGGACAATATTGATAAAGTTGAGAAAACTAATTAATTTTAATAATGTCCTTTTCATTAACAAACTATCAATAAAATAGGGAATAACGAAACTCCTTGAATCTTCTATTAAGTCTAGTAGTTTGTTTAGTAAAAGGGTGTTACTTTTTTTCTTCTACACAGTGAGCTTCAACTAGTCTACTTGTTGGTTCTCCTAACTCTTTCTCACTCCTAAATATGATAGCCTAAACTTGCTCTCTTTAATATGCCTCCATGTTACTCGAAAGATTTCCCACACTTTTTATAAATAACACATTAGTAAGTGACTCCACTTGAACCTCTAGAATGAGAATAGAAGAGGCATGAGTCATTGTTACTTGGTCAATTTTCTCTTCTAACCTCTTCTAGGCCATATCCATACTTATGAGCTTGTCTATGATCTTGTCCAGTTTGGAATCGTAGTCATTTTATTTATCCTGTTGATATCCATATGACCTTTGATTTCTAAACTGAATCTCAGTATTATTAGACCAATGAAATTTTGGGTGGTTATGCCAACCTAATTGTTATGTGTTGGAATACAGATTGCTATCTCCCTAACCAGCTTATGTTCCATTAAAGTTGACTTGCTCCACATTATTGTTTTCCCTTAAGAAGCAATTAGCTATGATATAGCACTCTTGTCCTAACGACTCATATTCGCGCTGCGTTGCCGTGATTGGAGAGGAAGAGGAGGCTTTTAAGCTATTCAATTGCTTGGTTAGGTTGTTGATCTTAGCCTGCAGTGTTGTTATTGAATTTTTAGCAACAATTATTCCTCCTGGGTCCCAAAAGGTTGACTACTTTCTACTTCATTATGATGTCCAAAGATAACTAGTGTAAGTCATATCTTCTAACAGATCGTGTACTGCTTCAACTGTTTTCCTCATAAATGATCCTCTAGTAGCTGAGTTTATGGTTCTCCTTATGGATTAACTCTAATGTAGAAGGATTGCAATAGGAATTTTTTGGGTGGGTTATGATGAGGATAACTCCTTTTCAACTCCTTATATTGCTCCCACGCTTCATATAAAGACTCCCCGTCATTTTGCTAGAAATTGATAATTTCCTTTATTAGTCCTGTTGTCTTGTTAAAGAAAAATACTTATCTAGAAAAACTCACACCAACTGCTCCCAAGTTGTGATGTTGGATGGGTTGAGAGAATTGAACTAAGCCTTGGCTCGATCCCTAAGTGTAAAGGGAAAGAGCCTCATCCTAACAACATCCTTTGACATCCCAATATATCATAAGGTGTTGCAAATTTCTAAGAAATTAGCTAAATGAGTATTAGGATCCTCGTTTGCTTACTCATAGAATTACATGTTGGTTTATAACATATTTAGAAGTGATGGTTTGATTTCGCACGTATTCGCTTGCACTGATGGTCGTATAATCCCTTGACGATGGGCATTGAGTTGTGGCCTCATGATGTCTATAAGGGTCCGTTGCTCTCCATGATGTATTTCCTCCACCATCATTCTTTCCATCTCTTTTTAGCATTCAACTTTTGAGATTCCCCATTGTTGTCTAGTGATATCTATGTTGATATGTCTTCTATTTTATGCCCAGCTTCTCTCTTCTTCTTTTTTACAAAAAATAGTTAAAAAGCCTTATACTATAAGAATTAAACTAATCCATACCTTCCCAATAATGGCATCAAAAAAATTGCTTGAGGTTTGATTGTGTGTAAGTTTTAATTATTAATCCTTGATAATCCACAAACGAATGGTTCGTTAGCATAACACCAAAGGTGTTGATCCCACGAGGAGGGAACTAATCTATTCCTAAAATCTAAGGCTAGAAAAACTTAACATAAATTTAAGATGCAACGAAACTAATACAAGAATTTAATTCAACCAATCAAATTAAGAATCAAACATGAAAACACTAGTTACTAAGCAATTTGCAACACATCTAAGAATCAACTGAAAGAAATTACTAATTGAGAGAAAGGAAATTTTACTTATCCTTAATGCTAACCTAACTAATTATGAATTATTGGATTGTTGGTTCTAAAATATCCTAGGATTGATTATTCTCTCTCGAGTTATAACCATTAACCTTAAATCATAAACCTTAATCATATTATGGAGGTTAAAATCTCTTAATTCACAACCTATTCAAAACCCTAATTAGTTTTGAAGTTCTTTAATAAACTATCAAAAACCTAGGCAAGATCTCTCTTCGTACAAATTCTCGATCTGATTCAATTGTAGTTTCTATTAAATCACCTAACTCTTGTTAGTGCAGTTTAATCATTTTTCATTCGATTCGCGCTCTCAGTTTATTATCAAATTATGGAATCACAAAATCAAACCACAACGATATCCAATAAACACATAAACAATCAGATTCTCATTAATTCAAGAATAAAATTTCAAAGGTGAGTTTAGAACATCCTTGACATCCTAGATCAACCTCCTAATTCTAGAAGTACGTCGAGTTAGCTTCTTCTCCTTTTCTCTCTTCCTTTATCTCTCAATGATCTCGCTCTTGGTTTTCTCAAAGTGGCTGATGCAAAAAGCTCTTTCTCTGCCTCTTTCTTTTCTTTTTATATCCTCTTGTATTTTGGGTAACCCTAGGGTTTTTTAGGGTCTGAAAGGTCCAAAAAATACCTCGAAACTAGACATTCTTGAGTGTCTGTGCATCTTCCCAACAGAGGTTATGATCGTGGGCCATTCCCTAGGATTTTGTCCCGATTATGACATGTAGGCCACGATCATGGGCGAAATCTGGTATTTCTATCACGATAATGGTCGTTGTTTCTGCCCGAATGTCTCCGAAACTCATCTATTCTTTAATGTTGACCCTGAAACACTAGCAAGCACATCAACATGCCTTAAAAACACAATATTTAAGCTCAAAGACTTGTACTAACCCATAAAACACTTAAAACATAAATAATTAACAAACTAACACAACTATAACCTAAACACATACTAAATGATTGAATTAATGGCTAAACAAATATCAAACTATACCTTAAAACATGATGCAATTTACACTTACAGTGGTGAATCCTTTATTAGCTACCCATTTACTTTCAAATATCTCAAGTTGTACCCAATCACCACCCTATGAGCAACCTCTGAGAAGGAACGAGGAATGGAGTCAAAGTATAGGATTAGTATCTAAGATATCCTTGAGCACATCATGTCTAAGGATATTTCCACCATTGTTATGATGAAACTATCATTGACACTAGGATAGATTATCTATATAATTGTCTCATGGCAGGTCATCCAATGTACTTACTACCCTTAACAAGCATCTTCATGTTAACTCTAAATAACTCTTACTTACAGCTTGTGAGCTCCACTGCTTGATATAATCAAAGAGTATATCCGAATTAATAATGTCCCATCTCATTAATTAGATTAGGGATAATTTATACATTAACATAATTACATATGATAGGAATCTCATTATCATGATCTCATCATGATTTGCTTCATGCTATGTAATGTATCAAGGACTTCATTAATTCTATTTAAGATCACTATCAATTTATAAAAACGTGAACATCAAATTAACAAAAATGCTTTTTATTAATCATAAAGATTTGTACAATAAGTGCTAAATGTGATTGCCTTTAGAGCACTTCCTTAACACACAATACAATTATATATTTTAAGTGAGAAGTTGGAGGCTGGTACTTCCTTGAGTAATAAACTATGTATGATTTCTGATTTCTGATTTTAGGACTATCCATCTTATCATAGATACTAACATCCTTACAAAATGTAAAGAAAAAGGGATTAAAAGATAACAAAAAATAAAAATAACAATAGAGAAGATAAAAAATTAAATATGAAAATAGAAATAGCATAAAATTTAAAATAAAACCTAATATTAATTCATGGGTCACCTCCTATGTATCACTTGTTTAACATCAGTAACTTGATATATCCTAACATTACCCTCATCCTGGGTCTATGATTTGTGGCTTGCTTCTACTCGTTACTCCATACAGGAGTTTCATAGCCTATAAGTAAGCCATATGTAGAAAGATAATGACAAGAACTTAATTTATAAACTTTATTACTCCAATCATATATATTAATGCCTATTGCAATGACAAACTGTTAATAAAAAAGGGATAACAAAACTCCCTGAATCTTCAGTTGACACAAGCATTTTGTCATGGAGGAAGTAGGAACCCTCCATATTTAAGGTGACTATCAATAACTCAGCAATGGTTTCCTTATATGGATTCTCCCCCAGTTCTTCCTCAACCACCTCTATTCACTTTTCTTTTTCTTCTTCTTCTTCCTTGGAAAAGGTTTCTGGCTCATCTTCTTCAATTACCTCCTCTCTACCTCCTCTTTTTGGAAAAAGACTTCCTCTTCTTCTACATCTGCTGCCTCTGTTATATCTTTGTCCTCCTTTACAACAACAATAATTACCTTTTATCTTCTTTGAATAACACTTCATCCATGAAGCCAACCTTTTTCTTTTCTCCAGTTTGCTTCGTTAATAGACTCAAATAATATTCTATGTTATGCTCAAGATATTCATATGAAGAAAATCTTTTTCTAAATTTGTGTTGGCTAGCTTTAAGTTTGGTAAGGCATTCCATTATTTTATCTATAATTTTTTCTTCTTCTAAAAACTCTTTTTTACTCCTAAGGGTGATTTCCTTTCCATGCTCTATAGGGTATGTTTTAGTAGGACTAAGCAAACTGTCTTGCATCTCGTCAAATAATATCTTTGCCAACTGGTTAATCTGATTCACCATATTTTGTATACGAGCCTCTGTTTTCTAGTGCCTCATGTTTGATTCTTGAATAAAATTAGCCATCATATATTTCAAAGTAGCAGTTACCTCCTTGCCTTCTTGAAATGTATCATCATTCATGAAATCTGCAGTCATCTCTTCTTTACTCTGAGATGTTAGGGAGATCAGATATTATGAGTTATTATGCTCATCATATTTAAATGAAGAAAATTTAACCTTGAATTCACATTAGCTAGCTACACACTTAGCAATGGATTCTATTAGTTTATCTGTAATGCTTTTGTAATGCTGCTTTTATTATATATATTCAATTAGAGCATAGTCATTTAATCCATAGGTGTAAGGTTTGCTCCACTTTCAATTATGCACATTCACATAAGATGTACATTGAAATTTAGGTTGGTTATACATGCTTGGTTGCTCCCACATACAAGTTAGTGTCCAACATTCACAATTATAATTATTACTCCCACAATTGTCATAATATAGGATGGAAATCAATTAAGCTTTTAAAAACATATGAGGAAACCACTCTTTCCAACATATTGATGTTACATATTGCGAAGACATATCGTAGCTCCTATAAGAGTACTGTTTACTCCATCCTTCCGTTGTGAGTTGTGGTGATGACGTTAAACCTTAATCCCCAAAATAAGCCATAAACACACTATTAATGTATAGAAGTTCAAAATATAATTAAATGAATAGGCCAAGAATACAACAAGATCTAATAAAAATAAAATAAAATAAATACAAAAAATAAAGGCTAGAGTAAGAGTATCTAAGTGTTCCTAATATCACTGTCTCTGACAATGGCACCAAAAACTTAATTGGTCTAAACTTAAGGCCAATATTTGAATTATCCATAAGTGTACAACATTGTTGTAGCTAACATAGGCAAGTATGGATCGATCCTATAAATACAATGATTACTAGTAATTACCTTTCTTCTATTATCTAGCTTACTAATTATTTTTTGTCTTTAATAAAGGAAATAAAACTAAATAATTAAACTAAAGTAGAAAACAATGATGAACATAGAAACTAAAGAAGCTACTTAGAAACCAATCAATATTAATAATTAGTTTCTAGGAAATGAATCCCCCTAAAAATATTAGATAATTAACCTTTTTCATGCCATTGTTTTATTGACTATTAGACTATGGAAATTCCTATCCTAAATTAATAACTCTCTCAAGACTATTAACAACTAATCTAGAGGTTTATTAACTAAAATTATTTAGGTTTAAGTTTTTAGGATTCCTTTATCGGTTTGGGAATTCTGTTATTAGGTTTGACCGTAATCCGGAGGATTTATGTTGACCGATCTCTAAGTTTAAATTCAACTCCTTTCAATTATGGTAGATCTACTCACACACAGGATTTCTCAATCTTTATGTTATGAAATCAAATTATGTACTAATATTTCAGATCGATTAGAGCATATATTAAAAAAACATAATTGAATCACAATAGATCAATCAAAATAATTACATTAAATAAAACAATCAAAATTTATTGTAGCACAAACTAGGGTTCATTATACTTAGACATTAAAAAGAGTTTAGTTACACATAATAGAAAATGAAATCAAAGATAAAATAAAAGAAAAATGAATAAAAATAAATCATAATTCTAAATCTCAATTCTTTTTTATCGAATCTTTTTGCAAGTTTAAGGTTTGATTTTGTAATTTATTAGATCTTTTGATAATTTCTTCCTGTTCTCTATGACTCTGGATTAATATCGTCCCTTATGAGTTTTCTTCACGTCTAGAATCGACTTTAAAAGTCTGTCCTTCTCAATTGGCCTCCATGAATGCCTTTTACTAGTAAATTTTAGGGTTCTAGGAAATACATAATTTGATACACAAGCATGTATAGATTGTGTATATTCCAAAATCTCCATAATTCGTGACATGATCATAGTGTCACGGACTTGGTCTTTTACCAATGAACCGTTCGACACTTAATTGTATATCTCACAACTAAGTTAGCCTCTCCCTCGAATGCTAGAAACAATGCTAACACAAGTTAGTAAAGATGTAAAATGTAAGATGTAAGAACAAGAATGAGGAAACATGAAGAATGCTTATTTGCTTAAGAAAGCTTTACAAGGCAAATTCCAAGAAATAACTGCTCTCTCTATCTCTCTGTGCCTCTATACATCTTACAAATGAAGTCCCTTGGCTATTTATAACCTTCCACCTCCTCAAAGGATGGCTAGGATCTATTTGATCCAAAAGCTCACAATGGCCATCTAGAATTCTTTACAACTATCTACATATTCAAGTATAATCAACAATTATCTACAATGTAGCGCCCCCTTACCTTAGGATACATACCGGGATGCCCGGAGGTCATTCTAGAACATAGCCTAAGACAATGGCATGCTACATTCAATCACTACATTCACATAACATGGCATCATATCTTTATTCACTTATAAAGCATCATAAGAAAAATCACAATATTTTAAAAACTAACTTTTTTCTCTTTTCCTTTTATAAATACCGAAGGTCTACAATCTGTCTTTCAACATTCCCTATATGTACATCATCATAGCCTAATACAAAAGCGCTACATGAAAGAGGAAATATACAAAATCTATCTAATCTGTCCAAAACCTAGCTGACTAACCTTTGAGTCATAACTTCTCTTCCTAAATCACAAGTCTACACTGCTTGTAGCGTCTCTCAGTAGCTAGAGTCATCTCTCGGTCTTGAAAAGTCAACATTGCAATTTTGGTGAGTTTTGCGAACTCAATGAGGTAACCATCATCGATGGTTCACTCAATTTATACATCACATCATTTCAGATAACGTATATTTCACAACTTTGTATTTTTGCATAATTGAACACATATCACATTTTCACTTAAGAGCGAACCAATTTGGCATTGCAAACAATCAACATACTTATTAAAATGCATATGAAATGCTCATGTGACTCATTTCTAATTATTTTTTTATTGTGACTAAGTGTCTAAACTGTTTCGTATCCATTGTGGATACCGGGCTCATTTATAACTGTCCTTTGTCCGTTGGAGATACAGGGCTCATTTTACATAGTAAGCCTTTGGCTCTTAATTACTTTTGGAGCTTTAAGCTCATTTCAGTGGCTACTTAGGTCATAACTCTCATTATCTGATTATGCATTCATGTATGGAATGCATCTCTCACAATCAATCATGTCATGAACATTTAGTTTGTCGCATTCACATTCAAGTAGCACTTCAGTATCTCATTCATATATCACAATCATCGGACCTTCATTTCCCGGAATCCAACAATCAAAACACATTCATTCAACAATTCAAACATAATACAAAACAAAAATTTAATTGAGTGAGACCATCTAGGTTACTCACAAGTTGCTCTCGAAGCTAATGCTTGGAAGTTCCAGTAACATCTGGAGGTTTACGTTTCAGTTGCTCCTCTATATCAAATAACATATAGATATATCACAATTTGCACAATTAAAAGTGTTTAATAGTGAACATGTATGTAATGAAATATATACAATGCATGTTCATGACAATCCCGGGTATTTATCCATTAGTTTCTTCACAAATTCAATCCCATATTAAAACTCACCTAAGTATAATTTATAGTTAGGTTTATAACTCAATAAGACCATTAAAATCACGATTCATAACTCATCGAATCACTTTTAGAATTTTTTTTTACAAAAAGTATCTTTCGGGTCTACTGTTCTTGATAAATTAGATAGTGTAAATGAAGTAATGTGGCAATACTCTCTTCTAGAGAATTGTTCTCCTATCTCTTAAGCTTATAATTACACTAAAATCATTCGATTTGGTTCAAAAATATGAAATTTATTCTCCCAATATTTTTGGATTGTTCTCATTCTGATACAGTACACCAGATTCAACTTCCATCCATAAATTGAAAGTATTAGAGTATGAGTTACATTTTGACTTCTTCATATGATTTGTAGCTATGTCTCTAGTTTACTCCAAATTAAAGATAATCTCATTTGGACATCTAGATAAGAAGCTACGGTCAAAATAAACAAGACTATTTAGTTTGAAAATTCTCTCAGGTGATCAGACCAAAATCAAATCACGGTTATTGTTGGAGAGCACAGTGACTTGATGTACAAATAAACATCAATCTAGAAATTAAACTCATGGGGGTGAGGGAAAAAATTCACGAGTGTGTG
Source organism: Erythroxylum reticulatum (assembly GCA_025504915.1). Lineage (NCBI taxonomy): Eukaryota > Viridiplantae > Streptophyta > Magnoliopsida > Malpighiales > Erythroxylaceae > Erythroxylum > Erythroxylum reticulatum. The sequence goes on from JANSVA010000216.1 coordinate 32,998,007, forward strand.
TGACTCAAAGGTGTGAGGGGGTGTGAGAGAGAAAAGTCTCGGGTGTGACAAATAAGGACAAAAATGTTGTAAACACATTTTGTCATACCCATTCCACATTTTTCATTTTATCTCTCTCAGTTGATTTCATATTGCTATTAATTTTGGTTAAGAGGTAGAGAAATGTGTTATGAGTCCAATGGTTCAAATCTCATGTCATTTGGAGTTCGTACGAAGGAGATATAGCCAAAAGATTGAAGGATGTTGCATCAGCCCTCGTCCTTCAAAGTCACGATCTTGCATGTGCACAATCGTGATTTTCCTATAAAAATCACAAAGTCGCAACCGTGCATGTGCACGATCGTGATTTTCCTATTAAAAAATGACTTTCCCTAATTGGGGTTCCCTTCTTCAAAACTCCAAAAGTTTCAAACTTTATATCAATGGAAAGCTAAAAGAAAGATCTACAACTTTCATGAAGACAATTTTATCAAAATATACCTAGATCAATACAGTTTTATCAAGGAAGTTTTAGATCAATACTAACTTCTCTTTTTCATTCATTGTGCTTCTTCTTCCACTAAATCCTACACCTCATTTTTCATTTTTACTTTTTCTACTCTATTTCCATTCAACTCATTCACTACAATTTGATAGTATCACTAAATATTCAAGTTTACTCAAAAATTTCAAAATCCTAAAAAACCAAATATCAGTTATTCACTCTTCATATTCCGCATTTCACATTCTCTACTTTCTAACTTTTTTGTACATTCTTGATTTTTTTCTTTGCAACATTCACTTTAAACATTCTTCTCATCTCTTATTATACTCATCATTCATAAACAAAATCCCAAAATCCAAGTTTTCACAAAAGTCATCAAAAGAACCATAAAACTTCATCCATGTATAACTCCACTTTACTACACTGTTTCTCTCTAATTTTTCTGCACCTTCAACTTCTACGTCTATTTAATTTCTTCCTCAACTTCCATTTTAAATCATTCATTCTCCTTCCCAGACATCACCACATGCTTATTTCATAACTCAAAAATTCATTTTGTCCTCATCTTAAAAAAATACTCAACAGTTACGTGTACAGTGAAAACAGAGCCTTCACTTCTGTTTTTTTTTAATTGTTTCTATACTTAATTATACATGTTTTCTAAGATCATTCAACTCCAAGAAAATCATTTCTACCTTATCTGATCACAAATAACCATTAAATACTAAATAACATTATATCCGGATTTTTCATCTCATTAGCACAGTGTTCATGAAGATGGTTGTTAATTCCATGATCATGCAAATGATAGTTAATTCACTGAATTTATCTCTTAAATCAACAACTCTAAAGGATTTATACAATTCTTACCTGTTAAAATTCCAAGATCTTCAACTAATACAAAGCACTAAACTTCATGCAGTTCATGTACATCATTATGAAAGTTGACAAGTTTCGGTTTCTCTTAAGGAAGTGAAAGAAAATTGAAGTTAGGGATGGCAAGTGGATGGATAAAAGCAAGGTTTTTCTTTGGTAATGATTTGATGAAAACTCTGTGTACTAGAAGAAACTTGAAGAAGATGGCTACAAAGAAAGTAACTAGGATAGAGTACTTAGTCTTTCTAACAAAATTACAAAATGTAACTTAACTAAGTCAGTGACACTTGCCACTTATGTAATATCTAAGGCTCTAACTAAGTTCTTTTTAAACTAGTTCCATTAACTTCCTCCTTGCATTCCAATCATCTCTAAAATTTTCCAATATCCTTTAGTTTCATATTTCTATTTTTCATACATCAATTTACTTGCCAATTGACATTTTTTCCTAATCTAATAAAAAATCCACATTCTCAAGAATAAATCCTAAAATTCCACAAAGTTCAAAATTAACAACTACACTCTCAAATTAAATTTCCAATACAATTATTTCTCAAATTCTCAATAGTATCACATCACAATTCAGTTATACCCAAAATTATCAATGAATGTATGTACAATTATTTTCATGTGCAAAAGTTCACTATTCACATGTATAAGTATATCAAATCATGCATGAGTATGCAATGCATTTCTAATCTCTCATATTTACTATTCTATCCTCCCTGTAGGTAATGGGATACTAAATACAAGGTTCTAGAGCCTTCGACCTATCTCTAGGCTTATCTTGAATATGGAAGAAGAATATGGAATCTTCTAGAGAACTCTTGCTTAGCCTGTTGGAGTTAAGTAAATATAGTGCCTTAGAAAGCAAGTGTATTTACATATAACTTAATTTTCTTCCAGTTACTTTTGTAATGAAAATATTTAATATTAATAAAACAAAAGAGTTTGGTTTTATTTGTAGAAGTATTATATATCTAGTCATAAGGTATCGATATTCTTTTATAAGTAATATACATATAAATAGATATGTATGAGAAACATGTATATTATTAGAATCTAAATTAGTTGATTCATAGTTGAATAATCAAGTTGGTCGTTTGATTATAGTTTAGACTGTAGTGTTGCAATTTATCTCCGTGTAAGTAAAAGATTTTACTTTAAGGAAATGATGAGTTTCATATCATGAGAGTAGTTGACTATCGATAATGGCACTATTAAATGAATCTGGAATCAAGTATGTTTTTAAAGAATAAAGTTGGTCATTACTTTAATCTTAAAATATACACCTTAGCATTATTTTATTACGAACCACAATCTTGATGAATGGTGAACTCATATATGTTTCATTATAATTCTTGATATGAGCATAATGGATTTTTATAGAGTATCAATCTAGTGTTTGCATGTTGAAATTATTAATTGAAATATGTATTAAGGAATATTTGCTCAAATGAGTGATATCATAACTTCTAGATGTTTTACAGAGTTTGGTGATTAAATTGGTGCCGGTAGTTTGATGGACTAGCTACCCATCAAGTCTTAACACCAAGATGAGATCTTATGTGTTAATCACCATATAG
>JANSVA010000216.1:33011821-33033398 GCA_025504915.1 Erythroxylum reticulatum
TAATTTATTAGGCATTGAATAAATATATGTGGATATATTTATTGGGCTAGATTGAAATAAGTTGTCAGGCTTTTATTATATGAGATATAATATGAGTCGAAATTTATTGGGCTTCAATAATTCTAATGGGCTTAGAATTATGATGTTTTTATTCCTAATAGGAATAGGAATTAGGGTTTCTCTATAAATAGAGAAACTTATATCTCATTAGATAAAGACAAAAGAAAACCCTAGCCACCACCTTCGTTCTTCTTCCGAGAGAAATATTGTGTGGCGTTCAAAAGAGTTTTGGAACGTGCTAGCACACATTAGCCACTACCCGAAGAGTTCATCCTCGTGTGGATACCGGTAGAGGACATTCACGTATTATAGTGTCTACGAATCTGAAAAAAGAAAATCTGCATCAAGAGGTATTTTCATACATGCTATAGTTTTCGGTTATACTTATTATTGTTTTATGGTCTTTTCCACTGTGTATTGAGAATTCTCGGGCCATAGGCGATCCAACAATCATGATATAGACAGACACAATACAATTGTAGGGAAACCTCAATAGAATTGTTTGCATAATGGATGAACATGAATCTTCTAGAGAGAGCTTGTTATATTCGCTCCAATGCTAAATGGTACCATCGATATGATTTTTGGGCTGAGGCGATCTTTATTGCTTGTTATTTGGTTGATCGATCTTCACACTCTTCTTTTGACTTCAGAATCCCAAAAGAGGTATGGTCATGTAATCTTATTGACTGTTATGTTTTGAAAATTTTTAGATGTCCCAAATATGCATATGTTAATAATGGTAACTTTGCACTAGAGCTAAAAAGTACATATTTCTTGGTTATGCATTTGAGTATAAGGGATACCGTTTATGGTCTTCCAATTTTGAGCCTTATAGAGTTATTCTTAGTAGGGATGTTACTTTTTATGAGGATCCTTTGCTTTCTCCTAGCAAAGATTCTATTGTTTCTTCTTTTATTGGTGCAGGCGATTTGAAAAGTGCTAGCTAGAAGGTGGAGTTGAAATTGAGATATGCTTTTCGTTTAAATAATGATGTTCCTTTTTTCCTTTAACACCTAACCCAATGAACAATATGATGATGGTTCTAGTACCAAAGCTCCTATTAAGACATTACGTGATTATTCTATTACTCGTGATAGACAAAGGAGACAAATTAGAAAGCCTGCCAGATATACAAATGATGATGATGATTTGGTTGCTTATGTATTGTCAGTTGCACAAGATGTTGGCAAAGGTATGGAATTTTATTATTATTCAGAAGTCCTTCTTTATACTAATTCTTTTAATGGGTTAATGGTGATGAACAAAGAAATTGAAAGTCTATGTAAAAATGGTATATAGGATTTAGTGCAGCTTCCAAAAGGAAAATCAGCTTTAAGTTGTAATTAGATCTATTGAAAGAAGGATAATATTCTTGGTTTTAAACAAAGAGAATGTGTTGGCTTTAATGAAATCTTTTCTCCAGTTATACGTCAAACCTCTATTCTTATGGTACTTGCATTTATTGCTCTTTTTAATTTGGAACTTAAGCAATTTGATGTAAAAACTACTTTCCTTCATGGGGAGCTTAAAGAAGAGCTCTACATGAAGCAACCTAAGGGATATACAGTTTTAGTAAGGAGAAATGTATTTGTCATTTGCCTAGGTCATATTGTGGCCTTGGGCAAGCTTTTAGACACTGGTAAAAGAAATTTGGTGGTTTTATGCATAGGAAAGGCTTTTCTAAAAGACAATATGATGGTTGTATTTATTTCAAAAAAAATAGAGATGGATATTTTGTGTACTTCTTGTTATATGATGATGACATGCTTATTATATCCTACAATAATTCTTTGATCAATAGTTTGAAAACTTAAGTCATTTAGGAGTTTGAAATGAAAGACCTTGGTGCAACTAAGAAGAAACTTGATATTGAAATTCACAAGGATCATTAAGGGATAATTTTTTTTTCTCAAAGGAAATATATTAATAAGGTGCTTAAAGGTTTAATTTGCTTAACTGTAAACCTGTTCCTATACCTCCTGCTGCACATTTCAAACTATCTTCTAATTTATGCCCAACAATAGAGGGAGAAATAAAATGAATGTCTAGTTTTCATTATTATAGTGCTATTAGAAGTTTAATATACGTGATGGTGCTTTACTGTCAAAAAGCTACATCTAATGATGTCATTGGTTTTATAGATGCTGATTACATTGGCAATCTAGATAGACATATGTTTTTTCTTATTATCTTTTCACTCTTAGTTATGGTTCTATTAGTTAGAAAGCATCCCTTCAATATATTGTTGTTTTATTTGCTATAGAAGCGGTGTGTGTTGTATCCACTAAAGGTATGAAAAACGCTATTTAGTTGCTAGGTGTAGTCAATAAGCTTAGTGTTACATAAGGAGTTACAATTATGTATTGTGATAGTCAAATTGTTATCCACTTGACATGTATCATTCCAAGACTAATTATATTAATGTCAAACATCACTTTATTAGAGATATTGTTGTTCTAGCGAAATTTGTACTAAAGAAGATTCATACTTCAGAAAATCCTACAAATATGCTAATCAAACCTCTTCCTATTACTAAGTTCCAACATTATTTGGACTTGATTGGAGTTCACAACACTTAATTTCCCTTGGAGCTTTGTGGTGACGGTGAGTTTTGTCTAATTTGATCCAAGGTGGAGATTGTTGAGAATATGGGTGTCTCAACTCCTTCTCTACCCTTAATTTTGGTTAGTATGTTACTATATTTAATATAGGTCACTAATGTTTCAGTAATGACTATATTTGTTGGTAGGGGTGTGCAATTAGGTTTATATTGAGTCTATATATATATACTTATGTAGTTAACCTCTTTTGGGGTGTTTGGAATTATTATTCTACATTATTTTATAACAGAGGGTGGTATTGAGAGATTGTAAATTCTCTATATCTTCCTTGTGCCAGCGAGCCCTTTGGGGATTCTTGTACTCACTTTTTATTATAGTAAAATTTTAACTGACTCCTTATCATCCTTAGTTTTTCCCGTATCAAATGTTTTTCACATAAATTTTGATGTGTGCTTAATTATTGTTTTTGCTCTTTACTTCTCTTATTTTCTCAATTGAATTAATTTTAGTATTTCTACTACGTGTTAAAATCCTAACAAGAGGTTTAAAAATTTTCAATATGCACTAAAAATTCTTACATTACAAGAAAATTGAAATTGAAGTGGACTCCTTAATAACTCATCCTCCAAATCTTGCAAAAAGACTAACAAGTTTGTGATAAAATAAATATAAATGGAACCAAACTAAATAGTTAATCACTTAATACTCCTTGTCATAAAAAAGATTTGGGAATCTTCCCTTCCTACTAACCCCTCATAACACACTACATTGATTGTATTAAGTGCACCATTAGTATTCAATATTGGTCTCCTTTTAATATCAACTTTTTTTAACGAAGTCATTAAATAGGATAACAGAGTGAAGATAAAATGTCATTGTAAAAATTTAAATTCAAAATCTTTCAATGAAATGAATTTTTTTAGAAAAGAAGAATTGAATTAAGCCATAAAAGGCATTCTAGGTGAACAAGTTCAATTCTAAGGGCAAATAGTACTAATAATTAGAGAGGATTATAATAGAGGACATAAAATGAAAGATTTAAACATTCCAATTAGATAGAAGATATTACACATCCTAAACTCTATACTTGTCAATTCTTTGAAAAAATTTTACTTCTTGGTTGGTAGAGGAAGAGTTTAACTAACTTTGATTCATACGTAAATCATAAATCTCAATCCCTAAATAATTTAAAAATTTTCCTTGAAGGGTTATTGTGATAATTATGGAATCATTAGGTGTACACATGTCATGTATATCGGTAATATTCTTAGGAGATTCTTTATTATCTTCTGTAACTATTTAGGTCCTCTAAATTAGGAAGTTGTTGGCATTGTATCGTGTATATATTTCTGATTCCTTCAATGAGAAACATAGAAAATCATTTCCACATAATTCTTTATGGTATTAGAGCAAGGAAAAGAAAACCCCAGCTAATTATTGAAATTGGTGCAATATAGACACCATGGGTGATGGAGATGATAAAGGGAAGAACCCAACGTCACTTGAACCTACTTCTCCATATTTCCTTCAACCTTCTAACCATACTAGAATCAATATCTGTCAGGTGATTTTGAAGGGTAATAATTATCAGGAATGGAAAAAGAGTGTGCGCAATGCTTTCCAAGCAAAGTAAAAATTAGGCTTTTTAGACGAAGTCATTACCAAGCTTTACAACAAAGCTCCAAAGATTGAGGATAAGTGGAGAGTCAACTCCATGCTTTTGGCCTGGGTATTTAATTCTATTGAGCCTACTTTACGTTCCTCTATTACTTATTATAACATAATGTAGGACATCTGGGATGATTTAAGCCAATATTTTTCGATTGGAAATGGCCTTCGTATATAAAAATTAACTTCTGATCTGGCTTGTTGTGAACAAAACGGTTAGATCATTATTATGTACTATGGAAAAATCAAGAAATAGTATATGAACTCTCTTTGTATGTTTCGATCAAAGGTTGCACTTGTGGTGAGTGTACGTGCAACTGGACCACCAAACTTGGTAAAGAACGTAAAGAAAGACAATTTCATCAATTTTTGATGGGCTTGGATGATGATTTATGTGGAAATATTCTTTCCAACTTATTGCTCAAGATCCTCTTATACCTTTGAATCGTGCTTATGCCCTTATGGTCTAAGAATAGAGATACAAAAATATGACTAGAGGGAAGGAAAGGTAGAGCAAGGTTGTTAGTTTTACTATTCAAGTAGCCTCATTTTCCTTGCAAACATCTAGTGGTCGAAATGACAAAGGATTTTACTTGAATTGCAACTGAGCAAGCTACAAGGTAACTTCATGCTTTAAACTCATTGGCTATCCGGATTGGTGGATTGGGCTATGTAGGAATAGCGGGTCATTTGGGCGTGGTAAAGGTCATAGAAGTACTGCATCTGGTGGGTGTGGTTGAGGGGTGAGTGTCGATGTTGGCAATTATGCTCAGAGTGAATCACCATCCTTATTAGCTCAGAATGGGGTATTTGTTCAACTTTCTTCGCAGGATCGGAGTGCGCTTGGTTTTGCCCTTGATGATGATCAATGGAATATAGTCTTACTATATTTAAGTCACTTACTAATAATACTAATAAGGCCTCCTCGTCTGAAAAACTTGCTCGTAAGCTTTCTTTTTTTTTGGATATTAGATACCGGTGCTTTGCATCATATGACTGGTGATAAAAGTTAGCTCGTTGATCTTCACGACGTATTTCCTTCTCCTATTACATTACCTGTTGGTACAAATATTAATGTTGTTTAAGAAAGGATAGTGGTATTCATTGATACTCTCCAAGTTCAAAATGTGTTATATGTTCTGCATTTGAATTATAACTTGATCTCGTTTGCTCAGTTGATTAAAGCTCATGATTGTATAATCACATTAACTAACAAAATTTGCGCGATATAGGACTGTAATTCGAGGATGGTGATTAGTGCGGATAAAGAGAGGAATGAGGTCTATTGGCTTCAGTTAGTGGTGTTATATGATGGTCCTCGTTTTGCAATTACTACAAATACTTATCAAATGTGGCATCGCCGTCTTGGGCACCCTTCTCATCAACTGGTTTCTTCTCTTCCTAGTGTTAGGAGTTTTGATTGTTGTAAGAATAAAGGCAAACCATTTGATATTTGTTTTAAAGCAAAACAAACTCGTGATTCTTTTCCATGAGTTCTAGTCATGCCACTGCAATTTTTGAGTTGATTTATTATGATGTTTGGGGCCCTTATAGTACTCCATTTTTATGTGGTGCGTCTTATTTTTTTGACAATTATGGATGATCATTCACGGGGTGTTTGTGTTTACTTGATGGTTGATAAAACTGAGGTTGACAAAATTAATAAAAAAAATTGTGTTATGGCTCAAACCCAATTCAATAAAAAGGTTAAACGAATTTGTTGTGACAATGAGACTGAATTTACTTGTTTGGAGAATTATTTTGCAGAATAAGGATTTTATTTTATACCTTGTGTGTTGGTACTGCTCAACAAAATGGTAAGTCAAGCGCAAGCATCACCATATACTTAACGTTGCTTGAGCCCTCCATTTTCAAGCAAATTTGCCACTTGATTTTTAGGTGGAGTGTATTCTTACTACATGTTATCTCATAAATCAAACCTTAACCCCCTTAACAAAGGTAAAACTCCCTACAAACATAATTTTGGGTGTCCACCCTCATATAATTATTTTTGTATTTTTGGGTGTTTTTGCTTTGAATTTAAAATTCATCGAGACTGAAATAAGTTCAATTCTCATAGTCAGAAGTGCATATTTTTTAGGTACCCTCATAGCAAAAAAGGATGGCGTTTCTTTGATCTTGAAAGTAGAGATTTCTATGTTTCTCTGGAGGTGGTATTTTATGAAAATAAATTTCCATTTACTAATCCTTAACTCCATCAATGCTCACTTGCCCCTGCTTCTTGATCGCCATACCCAACAATTTTTTATGATGACTTTATGGCATCGGCTCCCTCAACTACCATTGACCCACCTCCTACCTTGCCTATCCCCCCATTGGATACTGAAGTAAAGAGGAGCGCATCCCCTATAGCCCCAACTATTTCTCCTAATATTGATGAAAGAGGGAGTGTTGTTACCCCCTCTATATCCGTTATTACTGAAAGTCAACAGTCTTCGGATGAAACTCCTTGTCGTGGTTCTTAAGATAGGCAGCCTTTTTGTTCATTTACGAGATTATAATTGTCACACGACCTGATTATTAAACCCTGTCTCCTCTTCGACACCATCTACACGTTCATCATTCTTAGGTACACCATATCCTTTTGTTAATTATGTGGCTTGCAATAAATTTTTTGCTCCCTATGCTCGTATCTTGGTAGCCATCACTGCATGACATAAGCCTACAACATTTTCAGAGGTTGTTGGTGATGCTAATAGGCATGCAGCAATACCCAAAGAGATAAAAGCTCTTAAGAATAATGGGACTTGGGTAATTAAGGATTTACTGGCTGGTATGAAGGCCATTAGGATTCAGTGCGTGTATAAGATCAAATACAACTCTGATGCCACCATTGAGCGTCACAAGGCATGTCTCGTTATTCTTAGCAACAATCAAGTGGCAAGTATTAACTATAATGAAACATTTGCTTCTATAGCAAAAATGGTTTCTGTTCATGTTTTCTTAGCTATAGTAGCTATTCGTGACTAAGAACTACACCAAATGAATTTTCATAATGCTTTTCTTCAAGGTGATCTGGATGAGGAAGTATACATGATGCTTCCTCCTAGTTTCTTGGGTTCTTCTCCTCAGAAAGTATGTCATCTTTGGAACTCTCTTTATGGCCTTTGTCAAGCACCGTGAAATTGCTTTACTAAACTTGCTGCTGCTTTTAAATCTTTTGGCTTCACCTAGTCATATGTAGATTATTCCCTCTTTTCTTTTCAATGCAATGGTATTGAGCTTCATGTTCTAGTTTATATTGATGACATTATTATAGGCAATAATTTTGATGCAATTGCTAATCTTAAAGCATATTTGAGTGCCTATTTTCATATGAAAGACTTAGGAGCCTTGAAGTATTTTTGTGATCTTAAGATTGCAAGTGATCCTAAAGGTCTCTTTATTTATCAGAACAAAGATAGGTTGGATATTATTTCCAAAGCTGGTTTACTTGGTGCCAAACCATGTGACTTCCTTATTGAGCAAAACCATCATCTTACGCTTGCTTATAGGCCTAAATCTACTGAAACTGATCGTTTTCAACGGTTAGTTGGTCGCCTCATCCATTTGACAATCACTAGTCTAGAACTTTGCTATGTGGTGCATACTCTTGCTCAATTTATGCAATATCCTAGGGATGCTCGTTGGAATGATGCTCTTCGTGTCTTACAATAACTCAAAGGGCATCCTGGTTAAGGGTTTATGCTACATCCTGATAGTGATCTACATCTCAATACCTATTGTGATTCCGATTGGGCAACTTGTCTATTGACACGATGTTTTATTACTAGTTACTTCATTACGTTAGGTGTCTCTCCGGTCTCATGGAAGACAAAGAAGCAACCTACTGTATCTTGTTCTTCCGCTGAAGCTGAGTACCCCTCTATGGACGCTACTAGTTGTGAGCTCTTAAGTCACTCATTACTTCTCTTAGTGCACCTAATCCATACCCCATGCGTTTTTTTTTTGTGATAATAAGGTGGCTATTCATATAGCTGCGAATCCCATGTTCCATGATCGTATTAAACATATCGAAGTCGATTGTCATTATGTGCGTGATCAGATAGAAGCTGGCAATATTGTTCCTTTTCATGTGCGGATCACGAAGCAACTCGCTAATATTCTCACCAAGGCCCTTGGGAAACAACAGTTCAAATATCTTCTTCGCAAGTTGGGCATTCGTGACCTACATGCTCCAACTTGAGAGGGAGTATTGTGATAATTATGAAATAAGTAGGAGTACATATGTCATGTATATTTGTAATATTTTAGGAGATTCTTTGACATCTTCTATACCTATTTAGGTCCTTTAAATTAGGAAGTATTAGTGTTGTATCGTGTATATATTTCTGACTCCTTCAATGAGAAACGCAGAAAATCATTCTCACCAAATTCTTTAAAGGCTCAAGCCATAGGTAAACATTTAATCTAACCCACCTAAATTTTGTTTGAGTTGCTTTTGTACCACAGATCATCAACTATATCTCTTTTATTAGTCAAGGAACTTTCGATATTTGTGCAAATTTATCTAGTCACTTTCATTCATTTTCAATTAGTAGTTCTTGATGACTGAGTCTTGAGTAATTGACACCTTAATATTTTTAGAGAAGTTTAAATAAACCTTTGTCATTCTCCATGATATTATATTATAATTTAATATTTTTAAAACCATATTAACAATATTTTAAAATATATCGATAATAAATTTTATTAATTTCTAATATTTAAATTTTAATTTATCTTTGTGACATCACACTTGAATAATTTGAACTCATTAATTATGTGATCTTAAAAAAAAGATTTGAGATATTAATTTAATTTTTAATTTAATATTCTACAAAAGGTTTAACTAAACTCCTTTTGTGTTATATTTAGAGTTCAATGATTATTGTTCTAATAATATTAAAATATAAAGTAATAAAAAATAACAGTAAAAATTTGTTTAATCGTTTTGTAAAATATGGAATATGCTTACTACAAATGGATGTTTAACTTTGTCACTTTACTTCAGTTTTTTTAGTTATTACTTATTATATTCAGCTATGTGAATTCAAGTTCCACGTGTGGATTCTTCATGTTCATGTACGTGTACGAATAAAATGGCATAATATTCACATTTATATTTAAAATTAATATAAAATTCAAATTTTATCAGACTGAGATGGGAACATAATTGTTATGGAAAAAGATTATGTCCTCCATTACATTACAAGACAGATTATAAACTGGAAGAGAAGCTTTTGACCTTTTTACGGATCTTTAAAAGTTTACCATTGAGCGCTACTTAAGATTTTGCCACTTTGAGACAACTAACCACAACACATTTATTATTTAGCATATTTTTATTTTTGTTGCCCTGTTCCAAAATATCTTCTAACATTTGTAAGCATCCCATTCAAACGTTAGAATGCTGATCAAGCAAGATTCTTCAATTATCAGCTGAGCTGTAGGCTATGTAGATGTTTTTGTCGTTTTGTGATTCTTGCGATAGTATGTATTTAGTCGTTTAACTCCTTTCGGCACGTCTATATTATTTCGTGAAACCTATCAGATGCAATGGTCCTTGGAATTCACCCATTGATGAGTCTGCATCAACTTTCAATTTTCAGCATACGTCACTGGACGCATCTATATTTATTTGTCCGCACCCTCCTGTCGTAGAAGCAATCACTTGCAATGAATCCAACGATATTTTCATGTACCAATTGTTGATTTATCCAAAAAAAATTTATTATTGGAAAATTACGAAAATCTCCAGTAAGGTGAAACAACTTTTTTATTGGAAAAGAGGTTTGAGGTCCTTGCTAAAAGTTCAAAAAGTCCCACATCAGGAATAAATCCGACTATAGATAGGAGTCATGGTGGGGAGGTCTCTAGTGGAGAATTCTCCATCAATGCCTGTCTATTGGACAAAATAAAGAAAAAAGGATTGAAAAAACAATATGGAAGAGAAGAAACACAAATAAAAATCAACCAAAGATAAAAAATAAAGTAATCTTTAAGTTTAACCAATAAATTAGTACGAGAATAAAGATTTACGAGAAAAATCTCCCAAGTACAGAAAGAAAAATTATGAGCCAAATTAACAAACAAATCTACTAAATTTAAATAAGAATTTACAAATTTTAATATTTCATTTTACAATTACAAGTTGTCTCACCAAATTTCAGAATTAAAATCAAAGTTGATATATTAATCTACAAATACTCAACCCAACTTTAGAACAATCAAAGAGGATGAGAGTATTTTCCCACTTGCTCTCTCTCTAATGTTTTCGTTGTTCTTTATCATCAAACTTACATTTATTTGCCTTTTATAATCTAAACTTAGGTTTTCTATACTTTATAAGGTCACATACACGATTATGTAATTGACTATGTCTCTTACAAGATGGTCACACACAGTTGTGTACATTATGAACATGGGCGCACGCACGAATAGTGTGTCTTCACCCTTTACGTCCTTCGGCACACAGTTCCAGATATTTACGCTATTGATCCATATGATTATATAAGTAGAGGACACCGGTTTATCTTTTCATATAAACTTAATTCGACTATCACTCTTTTTGTTTTAATTCGTTTGTCATCTCCACAAATTATAATAAGTGTTTATGATCACCAAAAGTCTTAAAATAGAGCTAAACAATCAACAGGAAGCACTTAGAAAGATATTGATTGATATTCATACTCAAACGGGCTCATGCTCATTTATAGTCACTCTTCTGAAATGTTATGCGACAGTAAAGGAAGAAGCTTCGCCAATGCCCTCCTCCAAAGGGACGACTTTTCTCGACCTAAGCCTACTTCCTGCATTAAGGTCAAATATCGCCACCAGGGACCTTTTCAAATTGAGCCATATTCATTCTAGGACTAGACCCCTTTCTTCCTTCACCCGTACCGTCAAATATTTCAAGCTTACAAAGTGTGGATCATCGCCAGTGTAGGAAATTTCAAGAGTTTCTGTAGATATTCGAAGTTTTTAAAAATGACTCTCTAGATTACCTAACGTGAAGACTTCATCATATACCAAACAATTTTTGCCAATCCGATTTTCTACTTTCAGTTTTAGCTTTAGCTTTTACAATATTTTAGGATGTCTTGGCAAGGAAACCATTAAGACGGGCCGTCGAATAAGAGCAATTTCTGATCATATTTTTAATTAACGAATAATGGAGATTACTATGTAAAATAAAGATAAGTTTTTTGGCAATAAAGATAGGTTTTGTGGTGAGCATTAAGAGTGCTTAATAATTATTTGGAGCGCTTTTTTTTTCCCGAACTGACTAATTGATTATCTTTTATTTTTTAATTCTCATCTTTCGTTGTTATTCTGTATTTTACACCAAATCTCTATTCACTCTTTCATATTGTGTGTTTTCCTTTCTTATATGACGGAAGAACTGTAATTGGTGGGTATTTATTGATTGAGTCTATACTAAATAAACATTTGAGGCATTTATTGATCGATTCAGTTGGTGGGTATTGAATTCTAATGCAAAGTACACCCACCCAAAGCTATAAAATATTTATATGTAAGTCTTTAAATACTCTTCTTCCTAAAGAAAACTCGGGTTAATTTATACTAATAACAACAAATTCACCTTTAGCACTATTGCCTAGGTGAATAGAGTGAACAATTGTACTGAAAATTACACCAGGCAAATTCCCATAAAAAACTGAAAAGGTCACAAGCGATCTCACTTAAAATCCAACCTTCTAGACAAAATTTTTCTATATATGTAATTTAATAGCAATAATTCACTATAACTATACCCGACTGTAGCTATTAAATAAAAAAAATAAAGAACATTAGAATTTTAATGAAGTTCAGCCAATTATGCCTACTTTCTCGAACACTACTAAATTGATATTTAATTTATTTTGAAGCGAAAGATTACAAATGGAAATAAGCTGGGATCATTAACAAGATGAAGAAATCCTCCTTTTAAACTTAAGGAGACTCTCCCATCTTCACAATTGCCCAATATAGGATATCAAAATATGTCATAAGTCAACAATTCTTCACCTTGACATATTTCTCAATCTTTTTTCTCAAAATCCTCTCGCAAATAAAACTATCTTCAATAGTGTCTCCAATTGCCATCGAAATTTCAAAATGTTAATCAATTCTAAACAGTGTTTGAACTTGATTGCAGTCACCACTTTTGTCATCGTATCTGTAGGATTTTTAGAGGTCAAGAGTCTTGGGAGTATTATTCCACCATCTTCCAAAATCTCTCGTACAAAATGAAAGCGAACATCGATGTGCTTTGTCATTACATGATAAACTTGGTTCTTTACTAAATGAATAGTACTCTAACTATCACAATGTACTTTGACATGCTTCTATTCAATTCTTAATTCATCAAGCAATCCTTTAAACCAAATTGCCTCCTTCATAACCTCTGCAACTGCCATATACCTTCATAGCCTTTGTAACTGCCATATACTCTGCCTTTGTAGTTGATAAAGTAACTGTTGATTGTAAGGTGGACCTCCAACTGACTAATCCTTTTACAAAAGTAAACACATAACTAGTAGTTAATCAACGTTTATCTAGATTACCAGTATAGTCGGAATCACAATATCCATCTAAGAAATGATCACCTTTCTCATCTTGCTCAAACATTAATCCAATATCTACGGTATTCAGGATGTAAAGCAAAATCCATTTCATATTTTGCTAATGCTCCTTGCCTAGATCATGCATATACCTGCTCATGACTCCTACTTCTTGTGAAATGTCAGGCCTTGTGCACATCATCGCATACATTAAGCTACCAACTGTATTTTCATACAACACTTTTGTCATGTACTCTCATTCTAAATTTTTTTGTGGAGATAAGGATGTACTAAGCTTTATATAAGGAGCGAGCGAAGAACTAACAGGTTTTGACTTTTCATTTATGTTAAAACGTTATAGTACCTTTTTCAAATATTCCTTTTGAGTCAAACACAATCTCCTTAAGCTAAGAATTTTCTTGGCTTCATCCAAGTCATTCATTTCAAACTCCTGATTCAACTGAATCTTCAATCTCTTAATTTCTCTTTGATTTTTTAAAGTTATCAGCATAATTATCAACATAAAGGAGAAGATAGATGTATGATCCATCTTGTTACTTATGCAAATACACATAGTGATCGTATTTGCTTCTTGTGTACCTTTATCTCATTATGATCTTATCAAATTGTTTGTATCATTATCTTGGAGATTGCTTCAATCCATATAATGATTTCTCTAATCTACATACCATATTCTCCTTACCAGCAACTTTGAATCCCTCATACTGATTCATATAGATTTCCTCTTCCAAATCTCCATGTAAAAATGCAGTCTTTATATCCAACTGCACTAGCTCCAAGTTTAATTGTGCTACCAAGGCCAATAGAACTCTAATGGAGGAATGTTTCACCATTAGAGAAAAGACTTCATTATAATCAATTCCTTCCATCTGAGCATAGCCTTTAGCCACCAGTCTTGCCTTATAACGGATATCATTATTGTCAGGAAATCCTTCTTTCTTTGCATATACCCATTTACATCCAATTGCCTTCTTTCCCTCAGGTAAACTAGCTAGCTTCCACGTCTGATTCTTATGAAGGGATCACATTTCTTCATTTATGGCTATATTGCACTCATCTGTTTCAATACTTTCGACTACTTCATGATAAGTTGTAAGAGTTTCATTATTTACAATTAGATATGCGTAAGCCATCATGTCATCATAGCGAGCAGGTTTTTGAATTCTTTGTTTTGGCCTTCTTGATGCAATAGATTCATGTTGTTGCTGTGGAGGTTCTTAAGTTTAAACCTCTTCTTCATTCGACTCCTCTTTTACTATAGGAGTGTCTTCATCTACTTCATCATTCGTTAATGGGTTTATAATCCTTCTTTCAAACTCTATTTGTTTTGAAGCACTCTCCACTTGTTGTAGAGTACCATTAGTCTGCCGACCACCTTCAATTATAACCTTTTTCACAATATAGGCTCATGAAAGGTGACATCTCAACTAAAGATTATCTTTCGCATCTCTGGACACCAAAGAAGATATCTTTTCACACTACAAGTGATCCCTATGAAAAGTGCTTTCTTTGCATGTAAATCCAACTTTGACTCCTTAACATGATAGTATACAATGGAACCAAACACACATAAGGAATCATAATTTATAGCAGGTTATCCAAACCATTTTTTCAAAGATGCTTTACCACCAATAAAAGTTGATGGAAGGTGATTAATGAGATGAAATGCATATGTAATAACTTCAACCCAAAATTATATGCCCATCTTAGCATTGGATAATATACACAGAACTTTCTATAACAATGTCTGGTTCATACGTTATGCCATCTCATTTTGTTACAGTGTATCCCTGACTATGAAGTTTATGAAAATACCTTCATCTTCGCAGACTTTAAAAATAGATCACTCCTATACTCCCCATCATTATTAGTACGGAGACGCTCGATCCTCTCCCTGTTTGAGTTTCTACCATCTTTTTCTATTTAAGGAAAAATCCCAACACTTCATCCTTAGTCTTCATAGTATACACTCATACTCTTCAGGAAATATCATCAACAAAGGTCACATAATTGTATTTTCCACCTAAAGAAATTGTTTTGGAAGGTAACCATACATTAGAGTAAACATAATCCAAAATAACCTTTGTATCATGGATTGCAGTGTTGAATTTCAATCTTGTCTACTTTCCTTTTATACAATGCTCACGGAAGTCTAATTTGTAGGAGCGAATTTCTTTCAACAATCCTTTATTTACTAATATCTTCAAGGATTTTTTACCAGCATGTCCCAAGTACATATGTCACAACTTGGTTACTTCTAGCTCTTGATCATCATTAAAAGCTATTGTTGTTATTTTAATAGCTGCATTACCTTAGTAATAATACATGTTATTATTTCTTCGAATTCCTTTTATTACTATAAGTGCATCGGAGATGACTTTTATTACTCCATTTGTTGTATTTACACTATAGCGCTTTGATTCTAAGACTTCCATCGATATGGGATGCTTCGTCAAACTTAGCATGTATTTGACATCTATCAGAGTCCTGGTTGTTCCTTCATGATTCCTCAAGAAAATTGAACCAATCCTATTTGTGGTGCAGGGTTGTCATTTGCTGTGTAGAAAACTATACCTTTTAGCTCTCTAAATCAAAGAACTAATCCTGATTTGGACATATGTGATGGCTACACTCTGAATCAAGCAACTATGGACTAGAAGGGTTTATTGGGAATGTAACAACTAATGAAAGATTTGAGTCTGCATCTTCACATTCAGTAACATTTGAATTTGCAATAACCTTTTCCTTATCAGGTTTGTTTTTATTCTCCAGCTTTGGACAATCCTTTTTTCAGTGCTATTTTTCATGATAAAAGGTACATTCATCTTTGCTCAATTTGAGCCTCGACTTCGATCTCTATTTCTTTCCTTTAGTCTAGGTTTATAAATGGCCTCTGACTACTATAGCTTGTGCTACTCCACTTGTACATTCTTCCTTTGTCTTCTTTCTTAATTCATGAATGTATAAAGCAGCTATAACTTTACTACGAGACACAACAACCTTCACATAAAATTTAGTAGTTTCAAGGAACTCAAACTCCTTAGGAAGGGATCCTAGTAATGTCAAAATCAAATCTTCATCTTCAAATGTCACATCCGAATTCATTAAATCAGTAACTAACTAATTAAAACTGGTAATGTGATCATTTATAGTAGTACTCGAAACATAAGAGAAACGAAATAGTATCTTCTTCATATAGAGCTTAATTTGACTGCTTTTCTTCAAAAAAAATTCCACCAACATTCCACAATTTAGATGTAGAAGTTTCTTTCGAGAAAGCATACCTTTGTTATTTGGAAAGACACAATCGAATTGTACTACATGCCAAACAATTTATAGTCTTCTAATCTTTCTCCTAAACATCATCTGGTTTCTTTTCTTCAATGACAATGTCAAGACCTTACTGGAAAATACCAACTTGAATCTCACTTTGTCATATGCCAAAATGACCCATACCATTAAAAATCTCTACCATAAATCTTGCATTTGTCACAGTCGTCCTTGCTAGGATAGACGAGGTAAAAGTTGTCGACATGGTTGGTGCGATTATATCTCTGATTTCTGTCATCTCTACTATAATTACTATTCAATAGCTATTAATGTAGAATACTAATAGCCCAAGGAAAAATCTTTTTTGACATGGAATATCAGACCACACTGTAACCAAAGAGCATACTAAGAAAATATATTGGCTCTGATACAAATTGTTGTGAAAACTTTGGTTAATTTCCTCCAATAACAACAAATTCACCTTTAGCATTATTGCCTAGGTAAATAGAGTGTGAACAATTGTACTAAAAAGTCACACCAGGTAAATTCCAAAAAAGACTGGAGGGGTAAAAAATAGTCCCACTTAAAATCCAACCTCTTAGATAAAATTTTTCTAGACATGTAATTTAATAGAACAATAATTCATTAAGCTATACCCAACAATAGCTATTAAATGGACAAATAAAGAATATCAGAATTTAACGAAGTTCAGCCAATTATATCTATTTTTTCGGACCCTACTAAATAGATATTTCACTTATTTTGAACTAAAAAATTACAAATGGAAAGAAGCTAGGATCATTAACAAGATAAAGAAACCCTCCATTTAAAACTTAATCCCATCTTCACAATTTTTCAATATGGGATATCAAATATGTCATAAGTTAACAAGAAAAATCTTTAGAAATCCCTTACCAATTTGACCACCTCGAGGAGGCAACTTGCAATGACTTTTTTTCTTTTTTTATTATTGCCTTTTCTTGCTTTAAATTTTAGGCAATTATAAACTAATTATGAAATAATCATGTTCCAACTTTCAAAGTTCTATGAACGTTCGGCACCCTTTAAATCGTACCCTCTTTATTTTGGGTATAATTAATATGCTACCAATTTCTTGTACATTTGAAAAATGTTACAAGTATTGTACTGGCTGAAAAATAGCACGGTACCCAATTATTTTATAATACCGGCTAGTTACTGACTTAATTGCCATTTTAAAAATTAACAAACAAATTGAAATTTTCAAAAATTTAACCCTAAACCTCCCTGACCTCCCTTCCCATCTGACTCGTCGCATGATGCCTGCGCTGCTTTACCCTCTCTCTCATATCGCTTCTCACTCTCAGCCCGTAAGACGTCATCCACCCGCAGTTCTACGCCTCTGCTCACCAACCCGATAACTTGCTGCACTGCATGTTGAATCTTATAATTTTGTTACCTATCGCACCACACAGAGACTCACTACCAATCAAACCTGTGTAGACTGCATGGACCCGCACCAGTCATAAGCATCACAGACGCACTCGCATCGCAGTCACACGGGGACCACATCGACACCGCACTCGTATCTATCAAAAGCGGTAGGCTAAATTTTCTCTTGCTACTAAAGTTGAAATAAAGGAAAGGATAACTGTTCAAATAATCAACTATTTTATACAGTAAATACATACTAGATAAAAAGAAGAAAGTCGTGAGGTGAGAGATAAAAAAAAGAAAAAAGAAAAAAATATTTTATATATTTTTTTCTAATTTTTAAAATAATTTTTCAGTTTCTTTAGTAATAAAATTCTTTTATTCTTATCTATAATTTAAGAATTTTCCAGATAAAATTTGTATATTTATTAGTATTCTTTCAATCCTATTTAATTATAAAACTCTATAATTCGATCGATTTTCAGCCCTATGCATCTACTCACTAACCCGATAACTTGCCGCACTGTATGTTGAATCTCATAGTTTTGTCGCCCGTCGCACCACACACAGAATCACCACCCATCAAACCTGTGTAGATCGCATGCACCCGCACCAATCACGTACACCGCAGACGCACTCGCATCGCAGTCACTCTGGCGCCACACTGACATCACACCCATAATGCACCAACATTGCACTTGCACACAGACATGTTGCCACACGTGCTGACCTCCACCATTACACCATAGTCCACATGTAGTCCCAGTGACCCGGTGACTCGACCTGCACTAGTCCACTACACTGACTTGCATAGTTGCACCGTTATAATTTAGAAAATACAAACAATCCAAATAAACAGCAGTGTCTCTAAGAAAGCGACTCAATGAAGGTTGCAAAAAATTGTAATTGTGAATTTCAGAAATTGTGGATTATGGAATTATGGAATACGAATATTGAACTATTAAATTATGTTGATTGTTGATTTGAATATTAAATTGTGCATTTTTATTCTGCAAAATACCAAATATAGATAAATGAATATGAAATTGTGAATTTATGATGAATTGTGTATGTGTATTAAAACTTTGTATTGTGTAGTATAAGTGTTATTATAGGTGTTAAATTGTTAGTTCTTGGTGAATTGTGTTAGATGAAATTAAATTGTGTAGTGTATATTGACTCTTGACTATGGAGTTAATTTGAGTAGAAAACTAAAAATGTTGATTAAAATTTATGAATGTAAGATTGTTAAATTAAAGTTGAAAAATAAGATTTTAAGTTGAGAATTAGGACTTAAGTAATCATATTGATTAAAATTAGCTAATTAAAGTTAAGAATTAGCATTTTAGTAACAATGTTGATTAAAATTAGTTAAGAAAATAAAATAATGATAAGCATTGTAAATTGAATTATATAAGAAAACAAAATATATTAGTTTATAATTGAATTATATGACTACATAAAATAGGTTGTAAACTTATAGTTGTGAGTTATGGTTAAATATGTTATAATTGTGAGTGTATGTCTTAATGGTTGAATTATTTAATCATACAAAATGAGCTATCTAAGATGTATATGCTTTTATATTAGTTTTGAATTAAACAAGACATTTTGTGATATTATTTGATAATGAAATTAGGTATTCTTTATTTTGATATGAAGTTATTAGTTTTATTTTGACATATGTCTTTATTTATTTTACAGATAAATAAAGGAAAGTTCAAGTACTTATGATAATTTAGTCGCTTTAGGTATTGAAAGATTCGATGATCCAACTTGGACTTATGCTGGATAGATTCTTGGAATGAAGAACCATACTATTTATTTATATTGTAACAAGCATTTGAAAGGTAAGAGAATCACTATATTAAAGAAGCATTTAGTTAGAGTCAAAGGTGATGAGGGGGCTTGTTGAAAAGTGAGTCCTGATGTGAAATAACAAATGAGGACTTTATTTGAAGAGTATCATTATGAGAAAGATAGAAGATAAAGATTAAATTACGAAATTAGTAGTGAAAGTTCTTTTATTATTGGCCAGGATGATAGTAGGGATGTTAAAGGTTGTAGTATACCTATTCAATAAGAAGGAAATGTTGCATCTAATGCTAAGGAAAGACGAAGACGTATATCTAAATTTTTTACATCACAAACAAGTTTTAGAGTTCAACTTTCAATTTGTATTGCCTTATAGCCTAGAGAAGTGGCTCATCATGTGTACATGACAATTACTAAATGGTGGTATGATTTAGGTATAGCATTCAATACTACCCAATCCTATTATTATCACCTTATGGTGGATGCTATTGCCTCAAACGGTCCAAGGTATGAAATTTCCTCAATTGATGACTATAGAAGTAAACTTCTAAGCATCTTTGTTTATGAAATAAAAAGTTATTTGGATGATAGAAAAATAACTTGAGCTACTTGTGAGTGTTTAGTCATATATGATGGTTAGACAAATAAAATAAATGAGCCTATTATTAATTTTTTTGGTTTATTCTACAAACAAGACAATGTTTTAAAAAACTAATGATGCATCTGGTGTTGCTAGGAATAATGATACTCTATTTTAGATATTTGATGAAATTGTAAATAAAGTTGGATTAGAAAATATTGTTTAGTTCATTGCTAACAATGATTTTGCTTATAAAGCAGTTGGAAGAAGATTGCAAAGAAAGTAATACTTTCTTTTATTGGACTCCTCATGCTACATATTGCATTGATTTGATGTTGAAAAATATAATAGATGCTAGTTATTTTCTTATTATTGATGAGACTGTTCAGAAAGCAAAAAAAGGTGACCAAATTCATTTGCAATCTTGCATGGGTTCTACATTTAATAAGAAAGGATTTCATCAATGATAGGAATTTGTGTCATCCTCCTATTACAAGATTTGCAACTAATTTTTTATAACTTTAGTATTGTATTTTGATGAAGGAGCTAAGGTAAATGTTTACAAGTGATATATGGGTTGAATCTTAACATGTTAGGGCTATATTGGATTGGAGGTTTCTAGAATTATACTTAAAGATTATAAAAGTGGTCCTAACGCTAGTTTGTCATTCGAGTTTATGAGCCTTTAGTGAAGGTGCTTTATCTAGCTAATAGTAATAAGAAAGACAACTTTAATCTCTCTTGTTTACAACGAGGGCATTTTTTTTAATCATAGTGTAGCACCTCACTCTGGCAAGACCCGAACCCGACATCAATAGGTGATGTCCGAGCTTGTGTCCCGCAAAGGTGGCGTGCTAGGACATGCAATCATTCAGAAATTGGTATAAAAAATTTTTGTTTATGAAACCACAAATATGATATGCAAAAATTTATAACCAAATTGGGCCCCACTTTATTTCATAACCATTTTCAATCAACACAATACAGTCAACAAGATTTTCAATAGCTATTTGGGCCCTTTCACAAACACAAAACACTTTAGTTGTTTTGAAATACAAATTTTCTTTATAAAAAGTTACGAAATAAACAATTCAATACAAATTAAAGAAATGCCACGTATCCTTCACTTGTATGTTGTAGGTATACTCCCGTTGGCCTAACGGGGTATTCTTCTAATCCTGAAAAATAATTGCAAATTTTAGGTGAGTTTTGCTAACTCAATGAGTGACCATCATTGATGGCTCACCTAGTCACATAACACATAAATCACATTATTTCACATCTCACATTATTTCACACTTCACATTCAATACACTTAATCATTCATATTATGCATATGTCGTGTGCATGAAACTCACTTTTCATTTGTTAATTTGTTATGACCGAGTGCCTAAACTGTCCCGTATCCTTGGATACTGGGCTCATTACTAACTGTCCCTTATCCTCTTGGGAGATACATGGCTCATTATACATAGTGAACTTTAGACTCTTAATCACTTTTGAGTTCAAGACTCATTTTCACTTTCTGAGCTTTAAGCTCTTTTTCGGTGGCTACTCCGGTCACAACTGCCATTATATTTCATGCATTCATGAGATGGAATGCATCACTCACATTTGCA
>JANSVA010000216.1:33037797-33049342 GCA_025504915.1 Erythroxylum reticulatum
GAAAATAAAGTTAGATTTTGTCATCTAGAGGGATAAACTTGGACCAGATTATAGGGTCAAACGAAACCAGATGAAGGGTAAGATGAATCGAAACAATTGTCATAAATTTCTCTAGCAATTTTTTATTAAGGTTTTCTTTGGATTGTTTTGAATAGGAACTATATATGTACAACTTTCATGAAGACATAGAAGCGAGATATTGTTATCTACAGGGGAAAAATTTGACCAGACTATAAGGTCAGATGAAAGACGAATCGGAACAATTGTAATAACTTTCTCAAAATATATCAGATTAAGATGTTCTTTAGATGGTTTTGAAGAGCACTCATAGATATAAAACTTTTCAAAAGACCACAAAGTGATATTTTGTCATCTAAAGGAACGAAATTGGACCAGACGATAGGGTCAAACGAAACTAGACGAAGGGGTCAGACGAATCGAAACAATTGTCACAACTTTCTCTAGAGATATCGGATTAAGGTGTTTGGATGGTTTTGAAGAGGACTCATAGATCCACAATTTTCATGAAGACATTGAAGTGAGATTTAGTCATCTAGAGGGAGAAACCTGGACCAGATGATAGGGTCAAATGAAACTAGATGAAGGGTCAAATTAATTGGAACAATTGTCATAAATTTCTCTAGCAATTTTAGATTAAGGTATTCTTTAGAGGGTTTTGAAGAGGCCTCATAGATATAAAATTCATAAAGATATAGAATCGAGATTTTGTTATCCAGAGGGACTAAAATTGGACCAGACAATAGGGTTAGATGAAACCAGATGAATGGTCAGACGAATCGGAACAATAGTCATAACTCTCTCTAAAAACATCAAATTAAGAAGTTCTTTTGACGGTTTTGAAGAGCACTCATAGATCTACAACTTTCATGTAGACAACAATGTGATATTTTTTCATCTAGAGGGACAAAATTGGACCAGACAATAAGGTTAGAAGAAACTAGAAAAAGGGTTAGACCAATCGGAACAATTGAGATAACTTTCTCTAAAGATATCGGATTAAGGTATTTTGACATTTTTTAAGAGGACTCATAGATCTACAACTTTCATGAAGACATCAAAGCAACATTTTGTCATCTAGATGGAGAAAATTGGACCAAACGATATGGTCAGATGAAACCAGACGAAGGGTCAGATGAATCGAAACAATTGTCATAACTTTCTCTAAAAATATCAGATTAAGGTTTTCTTTCTACAGTTTTGAAGAGGACTCATATATCTACAACTTTCATAGAGACACTAAACAAGATTTTATCATTTAGAGGGATAAATTTGGACCAGACAATAAGGTCAGACGAAACCAAATGAAGGGTCAGATGAATGGGAACAATTGTAATAACTTTCCTTAGAAATATCATATTAAGGTTTTCCTTAGACGATTTTGAAGAGGATTCATAGCTCTACAATTTTATAAAGACACTAAAGCGAGATTTTGCCATCTAGATTGACAACATTGGACCATATAATAAGGTCAAATGAAACTAGATAAAGGATCAGACGAATCGGAACAATTGTCATAACTTTCTCTAGAGATATCGGATTAAGGTGTTCTTTAGACAATTTTGAAGAGGACTCATCGATATACAACTTTAATGAAGAAACTAAAGTGATATTTGGTCATCTAGAGGGACAAACCTGGATTAGATTATAGGGTTAAACAAAATCAGATGAAGGGTCAGATGAATTTGAACAATTGTCATAAATTTCTCTAGCAATTTTGGATTAAGGTGTTCTTTAGATGGTTTTGAATAGGACTCATAGATCTACAACTTTCACGAAGACTTAAAAGCGAGATATTGTTATCTAGAGGAAAAAAATTTAACCAGACTATAGGTTTAGACGAAACTAGATGAAGGGTCAGACGAATACTAACAATTATCATAGCCCTCTCTAGAGATATCAGATTAAGATGTTCTTTAGAAGGCTTTAAAAAGAACTCATAGAAATGCAACTTTTATAAAGACAACAAAGTTAGATTTTTTCATCTAGAGGGACAAAATTAGACCAGACAATAGGGTCAAACAAAACTAGACGAAGGGTCAGACGACTCGGAACAATTGTTATAACTTTCTATAAAGATATCAGATTAAGGTGTTTAGACAATTTTGAAGAGGACTGGTAGATCTACAACTTTCATAAAGACATTGAAGCGAGATTTTGTCATCTAAAGAGACAAACCTGGACCAGATGATAAGGTCAAATGAAACTAGATGAATGGTTAGATGAATCAGAACAATTGTCATAACTTTCTTTATAAATTTTGGATTAAAGTGTTCTTTAGATTTTTTTGAATAGGAATCATAGATATACAACTTTTATGAAGACATAGAAGCGAGATTTTGTTATCTAAAGGGACGAAATTGGACCAGACGATAGGGTCAAACGAAACCAGATGAAGGGTCAGATGAATCAGAACAATTGTCATAACTCTCTCTACAAATATCATATTAAGATGTCCTTTAGACATTTTTGAATATCAGTTATAAATCTAGAACTTTCTCGTAGATGACAAAGTGAGATTTTGCCATCTAGAGGGACAAAATTGGACCAGATGATAGGGTTAGATTAAACCAGATGAAGGGTCAGACGAATCAGAACAATTGTCATAACTTTCTCTAAAGATATCAGATTAAGGTGTTATTTTGATATTTTTTAAGAGGAATTATATATCTACAACTTTCATGCAGACACCGAAGTGAGATTTTGTCATCTAGAGGTATAACATTGGACCAGACAATTGAGTAAGACGAAAATAGGCGAAGGGTCAAATGAATCGAAACACTTGTAATACTTTCTTTAGAGATATCATATTAAGGTTTTATTTAGACGTTATTCAAGAGGATTAGTAGATCTATAACTTTTATGAAGACACTAAAGTGAGATTTTGCCATCTAGATGGACAAATTTAGACCAGACAATAGGGTCAAATGAAACCAGACAACAGATGAATAAGAACAATTTTCATAACTTTCTTTAGAGATATCAGATTAAGGTGTTCTTTAGATACTTTTGAAGAGTACTCATAGATATACAAATTTTATGAAGGCATCAAATTGATATTTGGTCATATATAGGGACAAAATCGGACTAGAAAATACAGTTAGACAAAACCAGAAGAATGGTCAAATGAATCGAAGCAATTGTCATAACTCTCCCTAGAGATTTCATATTAAGGTGTGCTTTTGACAGTTTTGAAGAGGACTCATATATCTATCACTTTGATGTAGACACTGAAGTGAGATTTTGTTATCTACAGGGAGAAATTTGGACCAGACAATAGGGTCAGATGAAACTAGGCAAAGAGTCAGACGAATCGGAACAATTGTCATAACTTTCTGTAGAGATATTAGATAAAGATATTCTTTTGACAGTTTTGAATAGGAATCATATATATACAATTTTCATAAAGACACCAAACAAGATTTTGTCATCTAGATGGATAAAATTGGACCAGATCATAGGGTCAAACGAAGGGTTAGATGAATTGGAACAATTGTAATAACTTTCTCTAGAGATATCAGGTTAAGGTTTTCTTAAGACAAATTTGAAGACGATTTATATATATATATAACTTTTATGAAGGCAATAAAGCAAGATTTTTCCATCTATGTTGACAACATTGGACCAGACGATAGGGTCAGATGAAACTAGATGAAGGGGTTAGATGAATTGGAACAATTGTCATAACTTTCTCTAGAGATATAGGATTAAGGTTTTCTTCAGACCGTTTTGAAGAGGATTCATAGATATACAACTTTAATGAAGAAACTAAAGTGAGATTTTGTCATCTAGAGGGACAAACCTAGACCAGATAATAGGGTTAAATGAAACCAAATAAAGGGTCAGATGAATCGGAACAATTGTCATAAATTTCTCTAGTAATTTTTAATTAAGGTGTTCTTTAGATGGTTTAAATAGGAATCGTATATCTTCAACTTTCATGAAGACATAGAAGCAAGATTTTATTATCTAGAAGGAAAAAATGCATCCAAACAATAGGGTCAGATGAAACCGGATGAAGGGTTAGACGAATTGGAAAAATTGTCATAGCTCTCTCTAGAGATATCAGATTAAGATGCTATTTAGACAGTTTTGAAGAGCACTCATAGGTCTACAACTTTCATGAAGACAAAAAAGTTAGATTTTGTCATTTAGAGGGAAAAAAATTGGACCAGACGATAGGGTCAAACGAAACTAAACGAAGGGTCAGATGAATCGGAACAATTGTCATAACTTTCTCTAGAGATATCAGATTAAGGTGTTTGGATGGTTTTTAAAAGTACTCATAGATTTACAACTTTCATGAAGACATTGAAGCGAGATTTTGTCATCTAGAGGAATAAAATCGGACCAGACAATAGGGTCAGATGAAACTAGACGAAGGGTCAGACGAATCGGAATAATTGTCATAACTTTCTCTAGATATATCAGATTGAGGTGTTCTTTTGACAATTTTGAAGAGGACTCATATATCTACAATTTCATGCAGGCACCAAAGTGAGATTTAGTCATCTAAGGGGATAAAATTGGACCAAACAATAGAGTTAGACGAAATTAGATGAAAGTTTAAATGAATCGGAACAATTGTAATAACTTTCTCTAGAGATACCAGATTAAGGTTTTATTTAGACCGTTTTGAAGAGGATTCATAAGTCTACAACTTTTATGAAGGTAATAAAGTGATATTTTCCATCTAAATGGACAAAATTGGACTGGACAAAATTGGACTAGACCATGGGGTCAGATGAAAACAGACGAAGGGTCAGACGAATCGAAACAATTATCATAACTTTCTCTAGAGATATCAGATTGAGGTGTTCTTCGAACATTTTTTAAGATGACTCATAGATATACAACTTTAATGAAGACACTTAAGTGAGAATTTGTCATATAGAGGGACAAACCTTGACTAGACATTAGGGTCAGACGAAACCAAACGAAGGGTCAGATGAATCGAAACAATTATCATAACTTTCTCTAGTAATATCAGATTAAGGTGATCTTTAGACAGTTTTGAATAGGACTCATAGATCTACATATTTTATGAAGACACAGATGAAATATTTTGTTATCTAGAGGGAAAAAAGTGGACCAAACCATAGGGTCAAACAAAACCAGACGAAGAGTAAGATGAATCAGAACAATTGTCATAATTTTCTTTAGAGATATCATATCAAGGTGTTCTTTGAACAGTTTGAAGAGGAATCATAGATGTACAACTTTCATAAAGACAAAAAAGTAGGATTTTGTTATCCATAGGGACAAAATTAGACCAGAAGTTAGGGTCAAACGAAACTAAACGAAGGGTTAGACAAATCGGAACAATTGTCATAACTTTCTCTAGAGTTATCGGATTAAAATGTTTAGATGGTTTTGAAGAGGACTCATAGATCTACAACTTTGATGAAGACACTGAAGCAAGATTTTTTCATCTAGAGGGAGAAAATTGGACTAGACGATCGGGTTAGACAAAACCAGAAGAAGGGTCAGATGAATCGGAATAATTATCATAACTTTCTCTAGAGATATCAGATTAAGGAGTTCTTTAGACAGTTTTAAAAGGACTCATAGATCTACAACTTTTATGAAGGCAACAAAGCGAGATTTTGTCATATATAGGGACAAAATTGGACCAAAGTATATGGTCAGACGAAACCAGACAAAGGATCAGATGAATCGGAACAATTGTCATAACTAGAGATATCAGCTTAAGGTGTTCTTTAGACAGTTTCTAAGATGACTCATAGATCTACAACTTTTATGAAGACACAGAAGTGAGATTTTGTCATCTAAGTGGACAAAATTGGACCAGATGATGTAAGATGAACAATGCACAGAAGATATACGTCATCACAGAAGATACACGTCACAGATGATACAATCTATACTCCTAAGTATCTCCACTTATAAAAACCATAAATTTCGACTCTGATGTCTAAAAATTTCATACTATATACCATTGGAAAGCTAGAAAGATAAACTACAACTTTCTAGAGGGAAACTTTAATTAATTTATCCTAAACTAGTCCAATTTTTTCCCTAAAGTCAGCACACAATTTCTACACCTATGAAAGACGAGAAGTATAAAATGTACAACTACAAGAGAAATATGCACATACATGATGGAAACTTTGGGAAATTCTTAAACCATTTCTAAATCAAATGAAGCTCATATATAACTTTAATTACATATTAACATTATAATCAAAGGCTTAACACAAAATATAACATACATAGGGTGCTTAATGTTTGACATACTTGTGAAGCTATCCAAAAATGATCGAACTAACTTAGTTTCAAGAGTTTATAATATCTTTGAGTTTCCGATTCCTTGAAAGAGTTTCTAACCTTCTCGTTCTACACATGAGGAGAGAATAGTGGGGTGAGCTACACAGCTCAATAGCCAATATATTTATAGCCATTGACAATTGACCACAAATTCAAGCATATGTATATAAATGTATATATTCAGTAATTCAAACATTCTTCAATTTAGTTTAGCATTCATAACACATAACACTTGAATGCATTATACATGAAAAATTAAAGATGCAATGCACAACAAATGGCTTGAGGGTTCTATGGTAACAGAATGGAGAAATCGAAGTTTACCCCATGAACAGAATGAGTCCAATTTCAGAGCTCATGTACCACAAACAGGTAGCTAGGAGAAGGCTCTTGTCAACTTACACGTAATGAATAGAATGGTTCCACTCTCGCCCCAACAAAAGCACATATTCGTTTTCTCATATGTTCATACTTTTATGCTTTATCTTCTTTTCATTTAATACAAAATGTCATAACCTCTTTCGAGGTATCACATAGTCATACTTCATTATACGTTTTTAGCATTTACAAACAAATCAATTTCAATCAATCCAACATACATATCGGTAAGAATTAGCCCAATTACATTATAACTATAAATACTTTACCCACCTAATTAGTTTGCGAAAATCTAAGTCAAGCTTGCCTTTCCCCTTGCTATTGGTTAGGATTCCCTTGGTTTCCTAAAACAACCAAGGTTCCATTCAAAACAACATTCCAATAAAATTTGTAAGCTTCAAAAATCACTAAAATTTGTAATGCACACAAAGTACGCTCAAATCTAACCTACCCACACATCTAGGTTAGAAAACCAAAACCCTAGTTTAGAAATCCAAAATCAAAATGGTTTCATCTTCCTCTTCTTTCTTCCTTCATTCTCAACACAAACACTAGTCTCTATTTAAGCCCTTTTTAAACCTAGCAAGAAGAAAGATGAAAACTACCTCTAAGAAGATGATTTCCTCTCTTTTTCTCTCTTTTCCACTGAAACTCTCTTCTCCTCTCTTTGTTTTCGTATTTCTCTTCTTTCTCTCCCTCAATTTACGTTTTTCCCTTCTTAAAAGAACAAGACAACATGTCTTCTTCCATTCGTATCCTTAATGAGCCTACAAAGTCCATTTTACCCTTCCTTATAAGCTTATGCTCTTTTAACCTTAAGTGATCTTCCAAAAATACCCTTGAACACTCTTATTACCTTAGTACTTTAATTCCATTAACCTATGCGATAAATCCTACTAACTTTGACATAATAATAACTCCAACATAATTAATCTATCAAAACCTAAAAAATTGTTGTAAATCATGCTTAACTTAAAGAAAAAATTTTCAGGTTCCAACAACAAAAGATTAAATAACTTAGTATTTGTTCAATATAATTTAAAGCTTTAGGAAAAGTATGTTTTTATAATTATTAAGGTGCATATAATTTTTATAATTCAATTTTATTTATTTAGTAGGACTTTTAATATAACAAATAGTTATGTATATCCAATTTGCCTTGACCATGTAAATCTTTTAGTGAATTGAGTTTTTTAGGAACTGAGTTTGATAGGTGAGAGTCATTTTAAAGATAATCTTAGATGGTAAGTATTGACATATTATTTCATGCAATTAATTTGAATGATGGTGGTGATAAGATTCCTCTAAATTATGAGAATTTTGTACTAAATGAGAATTGAGGTCAATGTAATTTGAATGGTTATTCAGTTGAACGAAATTCCAAATTTTTATTTATCCTCTCCTTTTCATTTTACTCGTATTTGATTTATATGTTAAATTCTATATTTGCAATATAAATATAATTGTAAATATTTTTGTTTTAAGTTTTACTTTTATTTCATCATGAACTCTTCTTGTAAATTGTGATAGCTTGAGAGTCATAAATACTTATTATTCTTTTATTTGATGTTTTGGTGTAATTATTATTTATTATATGATAAAATTGTAACTTTTTAGTATTTTGTATTATCTTTAATTTTATATTTGTATGATAATTAAATGATTTTTATTATTAATTTCGATTATGGTTTATAATTGAGATGTATGAAAAGTAATATTAACAAAAATAAGTAGATTGTTGTCATTTCAAATTTCTATTATTATGATTTCTAGAGATATAGTTGATGTAAACTTTTAAATTATACAATATAACATATTGATGGACTCTTTTTTAAAAAATTCAAAAATCATTTTATAAATTTAAAAAATTATCCATAACGATACCTAATATTTATAACAAAAGAAAATCTAGTATTAATACCAGTATGATACTCATAAAATTGCATTTACACATGACTACCGAGGCTTAAAGCCTAGAAGTTATGCCCAGCCTTAACCTTCAATAACATGGACAAATCACCAGTCCTATATCATTAGTGTATCATCAACAGTTTGGCCTAGTGATAAGGAAGTATTCACATTAATGCAATCTTTATAAGATATAAGAGATGGAAATATTTGTATAGGTATCAAATTTTTTGGTACTTCGATAAAAACATACGAATAATCAATAATGAGTTTCAAGGAAATTTCAAAAATCAGATCAAGGTTTCCTTTGGAACTTATTGATAATGTTAATGAAGAAGACACCAAGAAGAACAAACAAGAAGTAAAGTGAGGGACATAATAGGAATTTCACTTAAAAGGCTATATTAGGACTTTACTAATACAAGATGGCCTATACAATTATGTTACAACAGAATACATCCTAGCCTTTTGTTTTCTTATGTATTTATTGACAAATGTATGGTCAATATTGAACCAATAATTGTATAAATATACAAATGAGCAAATAACAAAATAAATATAAAGTCTACACATAAATTTCTTTCATGGTATTAGAGCTATCCTTGACCAACATCAACAATAGAGGGAAACTTTGGGTCATCAGCCTCTACTCTAAATGGTGCACTATCATCCTCTCTTGATTTTTTAGCCCTAGAAAAGACCCTAAACTTCAATCTTCCCATCAAGCTTAATAGACAAAACTTTGTCAATTGGAGAGCCCAAATCCTTGCAACCATAAGAGCTCTTGAGGTTGAAAACTTTGTCAACACAAGACCTCCTCCTCAGTTCATCACTCAGACACAAACCAAGTCATCAAAAATTCAAATTACAAAACATGGAAAAGAATAGACCAACTACTACTGAGCTGGATATTTTCAACCATCAGAGATGAAGTAATAGGATATGTAAACTATTCCAATTCATCCTATCAAATTTGGCAAATTTTGTAGAATCTTTATGCTCAAACTTCCATGGTTAGAGTTCTACAACTAAAGCATTAATTTTCAACAATTAAAAAAGGTTCACACCATATCAGAATATATGTAGAAAGTTAAAAATATAAGATACTGACTTCAAGTTGCAAGATATGCAATCACTGAGTATGAACTAATATTAAGTGCTTTAATCGCCTTGGACATGAATATGGTCCTATTGTGGTTTATCTAACACATTCTATGAAAACTTCAACTCTACAAGAAGTGCAATACTCTCTTATGATACATGAAACAAGAATAGAGTAGCTAACACAATTAATCAAGAAGATACCTCATCAACAACTACAAACTCTACAACTTTTAAGCAAAACAATCAACAAGGAAGAAGCGGATCTATAGGAAGAGGAAATCATTAGAGAGGAGGCAAATGGAATGGAAACATAATATTTTGTCAGATTTGCCACAAATCTAGACATGAAACACTGAAATGTCACAAAAAGTTCGATATATCATGGCAAGGTAACATTACCCAACCATGGAGGTAGAACATCTTCACTCAACAAACACAGAACAATGCACAAAATTGTCCTCAATCTCATTTGGCTCAAAATCAGCATGGATATCCTTTCTTAGAAGTAGTCAATAACAATACATGATTTATAGACGGTGGGGCTATAAATTATGTAATAGTAGAACTTAATAATCTGTCAATAAGTTCAAAGTACAGTGGAAATGATCAACTCACTATTAGTAATGGTAACTCTCTTCCTATTGCTAATATTGGCTCATCTTACATACATTTCCTAGATAATACACACACATATCTTACTTTAAAACGAATTCTACATGTTCCAAACATAACCAAAAATCTACTAAGCATTTCTAAACTTACCGAAGATAATAAAATTTCTGTTGAGTTTGTTAATAAAAGTTGTCTATTTAAGGAAAAAGTAACAGGGAAAATTCTGCTCAAATGGGTGCTTCAAGATGGCCTTTACAGCTTTAAAGCCACTAAATCACACAACAAAATTAGGCTAGCCATGCAAACATACCCGACTCATAAGTCTAGTTTTTCACAACAGAAAGTTTCTTCTCTTTTAAATGGTAGTCGTTATGAAAAAAACATAACACAGAAAAATGTTAATGTTTGGCATATCAAATTAGGACATCCTTCCAACAGTACCTTAAAACAAATTCTGAGTTCAATGAAGTTCAATATTAATCTTAATGATCTGTCCTATTGTGATGCCTGTAAGCAAGGAAAATTGCATTAACTATCTTTTCAAACTCATGACATAACTGCTCAAAATCCTTTAGACATCATATACTCCGACATTTAGGGACCCTCTTTATATCTCTCATCTGAAGGACATAAATACTATCTTATTTTTGTTAATGCTTACACAAGAGTCATATGGTTTTATCCCCTAAAATTAAAATCTAATTTTTCAAATTCAAAGCCAATGTTGAACTCCAATTGAGCATAAAAATCAAAGCTCTTCACACTGACATAGGAGGTGAATATAAAGCCCTCTTACCTTACCTCATAAAATATAGAATACAGCCACGATTTAGTTGTCCTTATACTTACCAATAAAATGATGTCTTTGAGAGAGAACACCGATATATCACTAAAATGAGACATCCTATGCTCACATGGCACTCACCTATTGGTTAGAAGCCTTCTCTACAACAACCTATCTCATCAATAACCTCCCATCTCCAAGACTAAACAATTTCTCACCATTTGAAAAGATGTATAACAAACCCCCAAATTATCTCTATCTTAAAACATTTGGTTGTAGTTTATTTCCTTATCTCAGATATTATTCTTGAAGTAAATTACACGTTAATATAGAATTCATGTACAATATACGAGATACACAAGAAGGGGGTTGAATCGTGTATTCTTTTTGTAAATACAAAAACTTTAATATATCTTGTTAAGAACTTTTCCAACTGTTAAAAGAATACCACAA
>JANSVA010000216.1:33061456-33075293 GCA_025504915.1 Erythroxylum reticulatum
TTCTTTAATTTGTTTTTATTAGTTGATTTTATTTTATTTTCTTCTTTAAAAATCCAAACCCCCCTTTTTCCTAAACACCGGTTAATTTCATTCCATGAACTTTACACACACTCTCTGTGGGATCGACCTAGACTTGTCACTACTATAGTAGTAGTCTAGTTATTTTAGTTTGACTAGCGTAACGACTCGCGATCATCTAGTCATAAGGTACCGAGATTCTTTTGTAAGTAATATATATATATAGAGATGTATGAGAAACATGTATATTATTATAATCTAAAATAATTGATTCACAGTTGAATAATTAAGTTGGTCGCTTGATTATGGTTCAGACTATAGTGTTGCAATTTATCTCTGAGTAAGTAAAAGAGTTTGCTTCAAGAGAATGATAAGTTTCATATCATGATAGTAGTTGACTATCGATAATGACACTATGGCCATTATTAAATGAATCTAGATTCAAGTATGTTTTAAAAAATAAAGTGGGTCGTTACTTTAATCTTAAAACATACAACTTAAGCATTCATTTATTATAGACCACAATCTTAACGGGTGGTGAACTCATATATGATTCATTATAATTTTCTATATGATCAGAATGGATTTTTACAAAGTATCAATCCGGGGTCTACATGTTGGAATTATTAACTGAAAAATGTATTAGGAAACATTCACTCAAATAAAGAGTTTATAGTGAGATCATCACTTTTAGATGTTTTACGAAGATTAGCGGTTAAATTGACTATCGATAATGATACTATTAAATGAATCTGGAATCATGCATGCTTTAAAGAATAAAGTGGGTCGTTACTTTAATCTTAAAATATACAACTTAAGCATTCGTTTATTATGGACCACAATTTTGATGAGTGGTGAACTAATATATATTTCATTATAATCTTTTATATGATCAGAATGGATTTTTACAAAGTATCAATCTAGGATTTGCATGTTGAAATTATTAATTGAAACATGTATTAGGAAATGTTCGGTCAAATAAAGAGTTTATATTGATATCATCACTTTTAGATATTTTACAGAGATTGGTAGTTAAATTAGCACTAGTAGTTTGATGGACTAGCAACCCTTCAAGTCTTAACATCAACATGAGATCTTGTGTGTTAATCATCATATAGAGTAAAACGGGAGATTTAAAAGGAAAAACCAACATAAGGACAAAACAATAATTTTACCCTTTATTGTGCGGATGGCTATAATATGGTTCATATTAGAGTTTGCAATTGACATCTTATTTGAAACATGTGTTCTCATAGTATTTAGTAATTCAAGAGTTCAACTAATTGTCTTTAGTAGAATGACATTTAGTTAATAAGCTGGAATTATCTCTAATGATATTAAATTAATTCCGAGCTTATTGGAGCTTGAATTATATGAGTCCAATTAGATTCCCCATTTGACTTCTAGGAAGGTTATCAAGCAAAGTAAGAAATACAAATAGAGGTTTTAAAGCCTATGATTGAATGTTGGGTTACTTTAATTAATTGTTAATTAGAAGCCTATACGAACATTTAGAAATGAGCTAGACTTTGGTTTAATTTGATTAATTAGATTAATTAAAATAAAACAATGTTAGTAAAGATATTAAGAGGTGGATTTTCGGTTTTAATAGGCTAAATGTGTAGGTACACATTTAATATTGGTTTGCTATATTTAATATGGTTTTTAACATGCTTTATCATCATTAAATGGAGTAATGATCTTATCATTAAATGGTTTAACGGTTGTCTTTTAATGATAACATGTAACCATTTATCATTCATTGGATTAAAGAAGAAAGAGGTGCATTTGATGGACAATCTTGCTTCTTTCATCACGCAAAACCAAAAATGAGATGTATCATTTAGGTTATTGATCTTTTCATATAGTCATCTTAAAACAAATGAGAAGAGTCTCATTTATCGGCTTCTTTATGATTGATTAAGGAAGGATGTGATGCATTGGATGTACTTCACTTCTTTCTTTAAGACTTAAAAAAAATTAAGAGCAAGAATACAAGGTGTTGTTAAAGTTTTATCTCTCTCTCTCCTATCTTACATGTGTTGGCCAAAATTTGCATGAGAGGTGTCTCATCATTGGCTTCTTTCTTCTAAGGCAAAATCTCTTCAAGTTTTCTTCTCCTTTCCCACCAAAGGATCTTGTTATCCAAGTTGTCCAAGGAGAACAAGTGGTAAATCAGATTGGTAGAGGATACAATAACGAGAAGAGGATACATTACCTAGGAGAGGATACATTGCCGAGTATAAGATAGCACAACGAGGAGTTAAAGCTGTAGCAAAAGAGTCGGTAATAATTTTCATCTTGTTGTTTATGTAAATTATTTTCCTTATACTGTATCATGTATGGATTGGCATGTTGATTTGGTTATATTGTTTCCACTGTAATTTTGATTTCTAAAAAGTTTTGAAATATACCATTTTACCAAAATATAGCATGCTTATGTTTCCGATCTAACATATTATTCTAAAGCATTCATAATAGTTCGCCTTAAGGTTGAGGTAATGTTGCAAGCAAAGTCATGTACTTTACTTCAACATTTGAATAAGCTGAACAACCTCCAAAGCATAACTCTTGCATCATGTTATTAACTAAAATAACATGTTGTGTAGACCGTCTCTAGGTATTAAACGCATGTTCACTAACTGTACATATATCCTGCTAATGTGTCTCTTTTGTTCCTCACATCGAATAAGCTTATGCGTCCGCTTAATAATAGGCATCTTCCTAAAAAACAAATTTTCAGGAATCAAAAGAATACTTTAAAAAATAAATTATTTTGTCTATCATATAGTGAACTTATGCTCATAGAATGGAAACAATTTAATTCCATTAGCAATTTATTGAACTAATCAAATTATGTTATTAATATCTAATCAATTAGAAACTTTTTTCTAATCTAATCATATTCAAATATGAATAATTCAAATTGAATTAGAAACTTATTTCTAATTTAAATTATAATTGAACTAATCAATTTATCTTGGTTTAATTAGAAACTAATTTCTAATGAAACTCCTATCTAATTTCAACTAAACAAATTAGTTTTGATTTTAATTAGAAAACATATATCTAATTTTAATTCAACGAAAATAATACAATTAGAAAACTCATTTCTTATTTTGTTGGTTTTAGAAACTTATTTATTGGTTTATTTTAACTAAACAAATTAGTTTACTTGTATTAGAAAAAACTAATTTCTAATATTTTATATTAATTAGAAACTAATTTAACTTACTTAATTAGTTTGTGTAAATTAGAAAACTTATTTCTAATTCTTTATGTTACATTTAATTTAAAACATATATTAAGGTCTAGCCCAATCTCAATGTGGTTATTAACACCTAAGCCTTTAATTCTAATGAAAGAAAGTCATATATTATGGGTCCAAGTCATAGCCTATAAGATATCACATAGACATGACCCATTCATTGAACTTTACCCTTTCTCTACATATCATTACAGCCCAAAACTACCACAAGCTTGTTATGTTGAATCTCAAAGCCCAAAGCCTTAACTCACTCTAGATCGTTATTATACATATATCCAAAAAACCCATTTGTTAAGTCTTTTGTCTTATTATACTTATATGTTTGACAATGTAACTGTTGAGGCCATAAGCACTGGTCCAGCTTGTGATGAAAATGTCAGAATTACCATAATAACCACGGATTTTTTAATTTATATATGCATATCTTTTTTATATATAAGTATAATACGTGTGTTGTCTTATTATACTTATTTGTGAAAGACCACGTGCCTCTTGGTTGTAGAGGAGGAAGAAGAGAGGTCTTCTTCTTCCTCCTCCTCTTCTCTGTGCTTCGTTTTCTCCTTTTTTTAAATCTTTTCTCTTCTAGCTTCTGAAAATAAAAGCATCCTCTAGAGAGAGGAAACAAAAAAAAGCAAAGTTTTCTTTTTAAGACCATTCCTAAAAAAATGAAAAAAAAAACCCACTTTTGTTCTTAACGTTTTCATAGGAAAAATGAATCAATTTCAATTAATAACATGATGCAAGGCAAAACTCACTTTTGTTCTTAACTCTTTCATAGGAAAAATGAATCCAATTAATAACATGAAGCAGGGTAGTTGTGATTCATTTTCCACCATTGCATTCTTTCAACAATCATCTTCTCAACACTCAAGAAAGAAGAGAAAAATGAAAACTGACATTTCTAAGCTTTTGGATTATAGGAAACATAATGAGTAAAAAATAGAAGCGTAAAATAAATGTATGATATAATGAGAAATAGCAGATGTATGATATAGCAAGAAATAGCGTATGAAAAAATCATGATATTTGTAGATATTCATATCATTATTCACAAATTATCAATAGCCAAATTGCAACACAGATTTACGACATTTTGATTTTAGTATGCATACAACATAAAAAGAAATTACCTACTCTGATACTAATACTAGAAATAATCAAGATAGAGTATAATCACATAGATCACAGTAAACATGATCTTTGCATATGTATACAAAAACAAAAATCACATACTTGAATTATTGTTGTAGTTCTACCGGTTAAAGAAAACTGACTGCATATATCCTTCTACATAAATTTTGTTAAAAAGATTACTCTTATCTTTCTATTCTTTGGTTTTTATATGCAAAATCTCAACTACCTTTGATAGTTATTTAAAGTATAATGACCATAATACCCCTCATAGGTGTATATGATTCATTAGGTAGATATAAAATCTTATATCGAAAAGGAGGGGAGGATGAGAATTTATCAATATATAAAAAAGAATATCAATCAATTTTTGATTAATTATTTTCGGTTGATTAATTGTCTTAAATCCACACTGATGAGTCAAACTCG
The DNA here is from genome assembly GCA_025504915.1 of Erythroxylum reticulatum. Lineage (NCBI taxonomy): Eukaryota > Viridiplantae > Streptophyta > Magnoliopsida > Malpighiales > Erythroxylaceae > Erythroxylum > Erythroxylum reticulatum. The sequence goes on from JANSVA010000216.1 coordinate 33,066,303, forward strand.
TGATGTTCTAAATGATATCAAAGCAAGTCTTCTCTAGTACACTGGGCAGGAATATTGCAAACGGGGAGTGACACTATCAACCGGACCTTTGACCAACAGGCAAAAGTCTTCACAAACTTCTAACCCGCTTTCAACATTGAGAAAGAAAGAGATATTCTTAATTTTAAATTGAGTATTGACGAAGACATCAAAATTCAAGAGCGAAAATTATACTAACCCCCATGAAAAGTAAATATCAAATCAAATATAAAAAATAGATGATATATAAAAAAATTTGCAAGTTTATAAAAGACTGTTAATTAATTTATAATTATTTTAAAATTAAATTAAAATTGTTACTGTCTGAATAAGAAAGTGCCAGTGCACAAAGTCTCAGGTTAACCGTGTGGCCCTGAAGATGGGGTAAAGGCTAAAACTTCTTGGGCGATATCTAGCAAGTATTGTTTTTTTTTTTTTTTTTTTACATTGGAGCCGTGGAGGATCCCACAGCACCAATAATTGAGAGGCGATAGTACTTTGCAGTTTTTTGTTTACACATGCAATAAGTGAGAGGTGATATTATTTGCAATTTTTTGTCTACACATGCAACAAGTGAGAGGTGATAGTATTTGCAGCAGCACTAATAAGTGAGAGGCGATAGTATTTTGCAGTTTTTTGTTTACACATGCAATAAGTGAGAGGTGATAGTATTTGCAGTTTTTTTGTTTACACATACAAACGAAGTACTAGCTAGGGCCATCTGTGTTAGGGACTGTGCTCTAACTCGTTTGTCGTGTTATTCGTTATCTTTTAGATTTCTGTTTTTTGTTTACACATGCAAACACTCTCATTGACGTGTTAGATAGGACCATCTGATTTGAGGCTCTGCTCTAACTCGTTTGTGATTCTCGTTCATCGTTATCTTTTAGACTACCAAGTGATCGATTTCAATCGGACCTTTAAAACGTCTCAATTGCACGTATGTAAGAAATGAGACTGCCGACAACCCTTTTTTATGGTATATACAGAACTACAAGAATACGTTCTGTTGATGATCATTGAAACACAGTTGCACGTGAGTGAATCCCATAAACACAATTTATAGTAGATCGATATTTCTCCTAGGCGAAGTGAGTCATTAGGACGTCTGTTTCACATTTTTTTAACAGTCCCATCATTTTATGGACAACTGTTGTGGATTTTCTTCCAACACAAGTTTTTACTTTGCATATAATCATGTGCACTTACTTTATAAAATTGTAGGACAAATTGCAATAATAATCATGCACACAATCACAAAAGCACCGAAAATAAAGAAAACGACACAAAGATTTAACGAAGTTCGACCAATAATGCCTACGTCATTGGGCAAGAGCAGAGAGAAATTTTTCACTATGAAGAAAAATGATATAGATAGATCCCTTTTATAGCCAGGTTCTAACACCGATTTCCATTTTTTGCCAATAGGGGTCGCACCGCGAGCTTATCGGATCCACTAAATTTCAAGACAAAATAACAACAAATCTTCCCCTTGACTTGAATTCTCTTCTTCAACAAGAAAATCATCACTCTGTCTTGTACATAGCCCTCGTAAGGGCACTACTTAGTACTGCACACACTAATCAAGTCTAGGTGATGCCTAAACTTGTTAACTAGAACTGCCTTGGTCATCATATTAGTTGGATTATCATGTGTAGACACTTTATTCACATCAGCTACACCTTGTGATATAATATCCCAAATGAAATGATGCCTAACATCAATATGCCTAACACAAGGTTTGCATATACAACAAGATTTCCATCAGCTACATTTGCATACCACTGTGGTGGTTTGATCTGTCTCCTCTCTCTACCTGTTGTAATGTTATACGGTTGTTGTTGCTTAGGTGCCTCAGGAACTTCAATATCTTGCACCTCCTCCACTTTTAAATTACTGGACTGAGCTAGTAGAGTTTCAACCTCAAGCTCCATTCGATCTCTATCACCATTATCTGATCGTGCTATCATCTTCTCCTTTTGACTATCCAGTGAGGCAGACTCATTGAATGTCATATCCTTGTTGATAATAAAACCTGGAGAATTATGTTCAACCTGTAAGCTTTCACTCTAGATGCATATCTTAGAAATATTCATTTCTTTTCCCTCGGCTCAAGCTTATGATCTCTAACATGAACATATGCAGGACAACCAAATACTCTCAAATTAGTGTAATCAATAGGTAAACCGGATCATAACTCAACAGGAGTTTTGAACTCAATAGCTATAGATGGAGATTTGTTGACCAAATAGCAAGCTGTATTGATTACTTCAACCCAAAAATCTTTGCTCACACTTGAATGTGAGAGCATGCTTTGTGGTCAGTCACAAAGCGTTCTATTCATCCATTCTACAACATCATTCTGTTGTGGTATGCCTACACAAGTGCGGTGTCTCACTATGTCATCCTTGCTGTAGAAGTCATTGAACTCGAAATTGCAAAATTCTAACCCATTGTCAGTCCGAAGATACTTCACTTTTCTTTCTGTTTGCCTTTCAACCATCGTCTTCCACTTAATAAATGTTAGAAATGCCTTATCTTTGCTTTTCAGGAAATACACCCACACCATTCTAGAGTGATCATCGATCAAAGTCATAAAGTACCTGGCACCACTCTTTGAAGGAATTCTGTTTAGACCTCATAAATATGAATGTATGTAATCCAACTTATCCTTGGTCTTATGCACTGCCTTCTTGTTGAACTTCACCCTGGTCTATTTGCCGAACACACAATGCTCACAGAAGTCTAAGGCTTCATTGTTGTACCCGTCCAACAAATTCTGCTTGCTCAAAACAGATAATCCCTTATCACTCATGTGACCAAGACGTAAATGTCGCAGTTGAGACTGATTCTGATCACTGCTGCCTGAAGCTATAGCAGCTTCCCTTTCAACCACACTGCCCTAAAGTACATACAATCTGGATTTCAGGTTACACTTCATGAGTACCATAACACCTTTACACTTCATGAGTACCATAAGCCTTGATCCTCCAGAGTCGAAGGAGAAATTATATTTCTCTTCATCTAGGGAACATGCCAACACTCAATGCTTCTAGCAACACCATTAAACATTCTTAATTAGAAGTAGCCAATCCCCTCTACTGGTAATCGATTATTATTAGCTAAATAGACGGTCCCACTCATCTGTTGTATGTAGCAAACCACTATTTGTGAGGACACATACAGAAAGTTGCACTAGGGAATTTTGCCCATAACTTGAACTCACAGATAACACCTCTCCTACACCGTCATTGTTATTAGAACCACAAGTATCAACAATATTAATAGAGTTCTCCTCCTTCTGCCTCCCCTTCTTCTCTTTCAACTTAGGACAGTCTCTCATAAAATGACCCTGCTCTCTACACTCGAAACAATTTAGATTCTTTACTTTAGACTTCGATCTAGTCTTAGACTTTTTCCTATAAGAATCTTTCATCTGTGTTCTTCCCCTACTCACCAAACTCTCAGCTTCTATTCTATTTTCTGGAAAGTTCTTTTTCAACTCTTTAGACTTTAGAGCATTACTGACGTCATCCAGTGAAATACTATATTTCTCATATAACAGTGTATCAACAAACATCTCATAGGATGGTGGTAATGAGCATAACACAATCAAGGCTTAATCCTCATTATCAATTAAGATATCTATACTCTTAAGGTCTATAATTATTGAATTGAACTCATCAAGATGAGATTTAATGGGTGTGCCTTCATTCATTCGGAGATTATATAGCCTCTTTTTCAGATAGAGGTAGATTCTCAGCAATTTCACGGAATACAGCTCCTCTATCTTCTTCCATGCCTTCCCTGCAGAAACTTTAGCAGCGATCTTGTGAAGAAAGCTGTCGGTAACACTCATAAAAATCACACTTAACGCCCTCTTCTTCAAATTTGACTTATCTGATTCCCTCGTACCTTCAGGAAAATCCTCATCAACCGTCTTCCATAATCCTTGTAAAACCAAGGATGATCTCATCCTAATCTTCCAAAGACTAAAACTAGATCCCCCCCATCAAACTTCTCTACTTTATACTTTGCAGAAGATGAAGACGTCATCTTAACCCTAGATTATGCGCAGAGAACCCTTCTGATACCAATTATAGGATAAATCGCAATAATAATCACACGCACAATCACAAAAGCATTGAAAATAAAGAAAACGACACAGAGATTTAATGAGGTTCGACCAATGATGCCTATGTCCTCGAGTAAGAGCAGAGAGAGAGTTTTCACTATGAAAAAATGATATAGATAGATCCCTTTTACAACCAGGTTCTAACACTGATTTTCATTTTTCACCAATTCGGGTCACACCGTGAGCTTATCAGATCAGGTCACCATTTGGATCCACCAAATTTCAAGACAAAATAACAACAAAAATAACTAGATTTGATACAGACATGAGCTTATATTCTTACAATCATCTTTGACTTTACTAGATTTTCATGTATAAAATTAAGGGAAAGTGAACTTAAGTACTTAAAGAAAATAATTAAGTTTTTTTAAATAAAAAAGAAGTTACAAGAACGTTGTATCGAAGATGTGTTTTGGTAAAAATATTAGTTGTTTGATAGTCAAGGAGACAAGAGTTAAATATATAATGCTTTTAGCAACATGATCTTAAAGTGGCAATTAATCTTAACGTTTTTATATACTCATAATGAGAAAATTTATAACACATCTATTATTGTAATAAAACATAATGTTAAAAGAATCTGTAATACCTATATCAATTAATAACTATTATAACTAAATTTGAATATGGTATCAATAAGGCATAATATTTAATTTATCTTTTCATAGATAATATTTATAAACAATGTTATATAATATATAAATAATGTTAAGTTTAAAATAATGAATAACAAAATAGTTTGACTTCAAAAATTTTCATAGTTTAAAAAATTAAATAATTAGAGATAATAAAAACTTAGAGTTAGTTAAATAACATAAGATGTCCATATTTTTATTCTAAAAATTAAAATTTATAAAACAAGAACTTCAATTTATATAAAAATAAAGTAATTGTAAATGGCAGATTAAGCAATTATAATTTGAATAAGTAGTTCAACTAAAGTATAACCATGAAACTACTATACATAATTAGTAATAAATAACAAACTATGAGCAAGAATAACAAGTTTTATTGAAAATTGTTGGGAAATCGGGATGGAATAAAATCCTAGCTGTAACAGAATAATTTCAAAACTTTTTTATGATCTTTTATTTCCTAAAATCCAAGTTCTCTTTAATTCTATACAATAATAAACACATAAATCATAATAAAGTGGGATCTTAATTCATACATTATTCTAAAGCTTGATCACAATCTTGTCGTATCCTTAGAACTATTTCTGAAAGCGATCCATCTCAATCGCCATAGCTGTACAAGTGTCCGATCTTTAATTGTATCCATAAAATAGGTTGAGAGAACTTTGTAACTTTTACAGAAATGATTAAGCAAGAAATTCTAGCTTTATTATAGCTTAAGCCTATTTACAATAGGTTTTGAACATTTTAGTAATTTGATTGAGATTAAATTCTAATTTTGATTAAACTTTAAATAGAATTGCAAATAATTCTATTTAAATACCAATTATGTCCAAATAAAATCTAATATCTCATATTGATCATTATTTATTAACTATCTCATATTTAATCATAAAGTTTTTCAAACTTTACAATCAAGTCCAACTTGATAAAATATCTTTTCAATCCATTCTCTATATGAGATTGATTACGTTTCCAAATATTTTAGTAATGATTATAAATTCTAATTCTAATTCAAAATTAGAATTAGGTAAATTAATTTTAATTTATTTTTAATTCTCTAATTAAATAATTTATAATCATAAATCAAGATCAGAGTCTAGTAATACATCATGACCACCCAAATATTTAGAAATGTTAAAGTGACTTTGACTAACCTTTTTATGCATAATTTTTTAATATAATTCAATCATTTCATCATAAAATATTTCGATTAGAAATAAAGCATAAAATTAATGTATATTTTATTATCAGTCTAATCATATTAGTTCTCTGATTCAATTGAATCAATTAATAACGTCTATTAATTATTTACGAAACGTCGTTGAACCTTGATTGGTTCGTGCATTGCCACTCTCTAGACTACTATTGCCACTCTCTAGACGCATATCCCCTCATAATTACACATTTTTTTGTGAAGAGAATAACAACTCATAATTACACATGCCCCATTATTTTCCATAAACATGGTTTGTGGATTTCCTGTCGTCGCCATTTTGGGTTTTCTGGTTGTCATCAAGCCATGCTTCCTCGCGCTACCGGTTATTCCTTGCTGCCATGTCCACAGCTTTTATCACCGTCCATTCCTACCATTGGGCGTTTTTCTCCACTCATTCCGATGTTCTCCAACACTTCAGCCCACAACCAATCGCGCCTCCTCCATGAACAGTCATCGTAGGCTACAACTTTTTATACAATCACACCACAATAACTCGAGTTCTAGCAGCCATAAACGCAGACAATACCAAAAGCACAAAGTTCAATAAAATTGGTAAATCCAGTTTTGTTTGATAAGCAAATTCAGATTCTCAAACATCGCAAACGAAAACACAACCCTTCCCAACCACCAACAACTGTGACAGTTTCAACCTTCTCCAAGACTCAAAACAACAAAAAAAACAGGCAACTCTTTCAACAACAATCATTAGGTTTTCCTCTATTCCAACCTCCAATCGTTGGTGACTCCACCAACAATATCAGATCACGACAGATCCAGGGAGAGTGCTTTGTACCCTTAACACTGTTAGCAATATTTAATTTCCAGATTTTGGAGTTTTGTAAACTAGCAACGATACTTTGGGTTTCTTATAGGCATTCATCTTTAATATTTCAAATTTCATAAAAGAACCTAATTTGGTATTAGGGTTTGATCTCAAACCTTTTAAGATTTAACTTGCAAACCATTTTCTATTCAATTCCAAAATTACATTCAACGATAACTCAAATTTAATCAAATTTTAAAATTAAAATCCTGCCCTAATACCACCATTGGGACTTTGGGACGGGATCAGATCCCTATCGTAGCAAAATAATTACAAAAGGGTTTTGTAATTTTTGATTTCTCGAAAATCAAGACGTCTTTAATTCTTAAAATGATTACCATATAAATCATAATAAAACATAATCTTAATTTCTGCCTCATTTTAATGCTTGATCATAATCTTATCATATCTCTCAAATTGTTTCTGAAACTGATCCATCTTAACCATTGTAGCTGCACAAATGTCTGGCCCATAATAGTATCTACATAATAGGTTAAGAGAAAATTGTAACTCTTACAGAGAGGGTTAAATAATAAGTGTTACTTTCATTAGAGCTTAAACATATTTATAATAGAGTTTGGACATGTTAGTAATTTAATTGAAATTAAAATATAATCTCAACTAAATTTTAGTTAGAATTACAAATAATTCTAATTAAATACCAATTATGCTCAAATAAGATCCAATATCTCATATTGATCCTTATTTATTAAATATCTCATATTTAATTTTAAAGTTTCTAAAATTTTATGATTAAATATGAGATATTTAATAAAATAACTTTGCTCTCTTTAGCTTATTCTTTATGTAAGACCCATAAGGTTCCTAAATATATATTGAATCGAAAACAAAAGCATGTAAGAATTGGCAAAAATGGTAGATTTCAAAAAATTTTCAAAATCAAAACGCAGTAGACATAACATAACCAAATCAACTGTTGGATCGGAAAAAGAAAACATGCCATATTTGGAGAAACGATAAATTTCAAAATTTTTTAGAAATCTAAATTACAGTAGAAGCAATGTATCCAAATCATCATGCCAATCTATACATGATATGGTATAAGGATAATAATAAACATAAACAAGATAGAGATTATATTACCGACTCTTTCGCTACAGCTTTAACTCCTCGCTGTGCTATCCTATCCTCGGCAATATATCCTCACCTAAGTGATATATCCTCTTCTTCTTGTTATTGTTTCCCCTTCTCAATAATGTATTCTCGACCAATTTGATCTACCACTTGTTTTTTTGGAAAACTTGGTTAACAAGATCCTTGATGGGAAAGGAGAAGAAAACTTTAGAGGATATTTTTTTTAGAAGAAACAAGACTAAGAATGAGACACTCTCATGCAATTTTATATTTTTTCATGCAAGATAGGAGAGAGAGTGATAAAAATTTAAGAACCCCTTCTTACTCCCTCACACTTTCGGTTAACAACAAAGGAAAGAAGAGTTTTCCAACCAATGCATCATTTCTTTATTTAATCAATCATAAAGAAGCCATTAAATAACACTCTTCTCATCTGTCTTTAAGATGACTATATGAAAAGTATATTAACCTAAATGAGACCTATCAATTTCATTTTTGATGATGAAAGAAGGAAGATGGTCCATCTAATATACATCTTTCTTCTTTAATCCAATTAATGCTAATAGGTTACATGCTATTATTAAAAGATAACCATTAAACTATTTAATGGTAAGTTCATAACTCCATTTAATGATGATAAACCATAATGAAGATCATCTTTATTTAGCAATTTAATGCTAAATCTGCAGCCCTAATGAAAAAAGAAATTGCACTTTATTTTCTTAAAATTTTTGTTTTAATTTAATTAATCCAATTAATCAAATCAAACCAAAGTCTAGCCCATTTCTAAACGTACATTTAGGCTTCTAATTAACCATTAATTAGTGCAAGCCCAACATTCAGTTATGGGCTTCTAAAATCTCCATTTATATTTCTTACTTTGCTTGATAACCTTCCTTGAAGCCAAGTGGAGAATCTTATTGGACTTAAATAATTCAAGCTCCAATAAGACTAGAATTGATTTAATCTCATTAGAATTAATTCTAGCGTATTAACTAAATGTCATTCCACTAAAGACAATTAGTTGAACTCTTGAATTATTAAATATTATGAGAACACATATTTC
>JANSVA010000216.1:33075393-33094731 GCA_025504915.1 Erythroxylum reticulatum
AGCATCAAACTACCCACTAAAACACAATGCAATCTACACCTATCAACATCCCCACACTTAAACTTTTGGTTATCCTCAAGCAATACTTAAATACAACCAATAAAATTCATTTTCACAAAGATTAAAGCATGCAATCCCTCAAATTTTGTCCAACTCAAGTGTCAAGCTACTACACACATCATGACAACTTTTCATTGGTGCACATAAGCAAACTCAACTCATGAAACCATTACTCCACATGATTCACTCTCCACTCAAGTAACCTATTTTGAGTTCACATATGCATTTAATCTCATTCCAATTAGTATGATAAAATCTCATAGCAACAAATTCATCACAAAGATTCGAATGTAAAGGAAATGGCACACCTAATACTATCAACCTAACATGCATCCTAAATGACATGCAAAAATACAAACACAAATGTAAAGACTACCTCCCTACACTCAGACAACACATTGTCCTCAATGTGAGAAGGAGACATACAAGCACACAAAAATGAGAAATCAAGCACAATATATGAAAAGCAAAAACAACAATAGGAACTAAATTGGTTAGAACCTAAACTCATGGTGATTGAGGTGGGGATGGTGTCGGAGGTGGTAGTTGTACACCTTGAGCTTCGAAGTGTCGATGAATCTGGTGTATATCTCGGCTCTGAAGATGGTCGTGATTGTGGACGATGGCCATAATCGTAGTCGTGGCCTTTCTTTCACTTCACTAACTTTTCATCTTTTCTCCTCATTTTACCTCCGAGATCCATACCTGATACATTTTCACCCTGTACCTCATGATTCACCTTTATAGCTTCCCTAATCTACATAATCGTCCATCCTTTCGAGATATTTATTGAATTCAAATTACCCCAACAACAAAATTAAAAACTACCTAACACCAAACGTGCAAAACAAACCTTCAAGTAACCTCAAAACACCTCATTGTGCACCTAAACAACAAGAGATCAAAGGGCGAAACAAGTTAAAACCTAATCAAAATCAAACTAAACACTATCAATTCAAAGCAAAACCTCACTCACACAAAGATAAGCAAATCAAAGACAAACATGCTAAGTTAAGGTTATTAGCTTGGCCATTCCATATGCAATCATGAAAGATTGAGTGAAAGGAAAGAAAGTACTTCTCTTTCTTGTGAGAATGGCCCTCCAAATTATAGCTTGCACCTATGCCCATTAACCTTGAAAGTTTCACCCTTATCATTTTCTAACTCTAAAGCCCTATGGGGAAACACTTGAATAACCTTGAAGGGGCCACTCCATCTTAGCTTGAGCTTTCTAGGAAATAACTAAAATTCCACTTCTTAGCCCTTTCTTTTTGTAACTTGGCATTTTCATATACATCATACCTTAACTCCTTTAATTTATCAAGTTGTAACAATCTCTTCTTGTCCGCTACCTTCTATTCCATATTCAATTTTCTAATTTCCTAATAGGTTTTATACTCCAACTCTAGTGGTAAATGGCAAGCCTTTCCATATATAAGTCGATATGGGTTTGTACTTATGGGAGTTTTGAAAGTCATCCTGTAAGCCTATAATGTATCATCCAGCTTCAAAGCCTAATCTATTCTTGAAGTGTTCACTACCTTCTGCAAATTCTTTTTTAACTCTCTATTCACCACCTTCATTGGGCCACTCATCCGCAAGTGGTAACGGGTTGCCAATCTATGATGAACACTATATCTCCTCAGAAGAGCCCCAAAGAGTTTATTACAAAAGTGACTTCCTCCATCACTTATGATAGCTCTAGGCACCCCAAATCTAGTAAAGATCTTCTTAATGAACCATTGCACCACCTTGTCATCATTTTTTGGAGTAGCTATTGCTGCTACCTACCAAAAAACATAATCAACTCTAGCTATATATAAGAGTTACCTAGGGAAGATAGGAATGGTCCTATGAAATCCAAGCCCTACACATCAAGTATCAAATTGCCAGCACATATTTTACATAACATAATTTCATCCCAAATATAGCGAGAACACTGAAATAAGAACCACTTCTGTTGCTAATGCAAGAGATTAGGGGGAAGAATACCACTTGAGAGATAATTGGCAATATCTGCAAACTAAGGTAGAAAAGGATTTTCTACCATCTTTAAGGCCTAGTTAGAAAAACGCTCTTTAATTTCCTCTTCCTCTTCATTTTGTACCCCTTCAAGTCTCAATAGGTGGTCCGCTACAACATTTTTTGATCCTTTATTTTCCTTAGACTCAATGTTGAATTCTTAGAGTAAAAGCACCCACCAGATGAGTCTAGCCTTGGCATCCTTCTTTGCAAAGAGATAACGCAACGCTGCATGGTCTGTAAAAATAATAACTTGTGAGCCAAAAAGATAAAAATGAAAATTTTCATATGCAAATATCACTGCAAGCAACTCCTTCTCAGTAGTGGTGTAGTTATGATGTGCTACCGTCAAGGTCTTACTAGCATAGTAAATTACATATAGCCTCTTCTCCTTCCACTATCCGAATACACAACCAATGGCATGGTTGCTTGCATTACACATGATCTCGAAGGGAAGTGACCAATTTAACTATTTCAAAATAGGTGTTATTGTAAGTGCCTTCTTTAACCTATTAAAAACATCTAAACAATCATCATTAGACACAAAAGACACATCTTCAACTAACAAATGAGTCAAGGGTGTATCAATAAGAAAAAAAATCCTTGATGAATAGTCTGTAGAAAACTACATAACCAAGGAATGTTCAAATGCCCTTTATGTTAGTAGGAAGTGTTAGCTTTTTAGTCACTTCAGTCTTAGCTTAATCTACCCCAATCCCCTTATATGAGATCTTATGGCCCAAGAGAATTCCCTCTTGTACCATAAAATGACACTTTTCCTAATTTAAGACTAAATTAGACTCCTCGCATCTTTATAACACTCCATCCAAATTAAAAAAGCAATGATCAAAAGAGTCTTCAAAAAGAGAGAAGTCATCCATAAATACCTCTATGAAGTCTTCATTCTTATCTACAAAGATGGCCATCATGCACCTTTAAAATGTGGCTGGTGCATTGCATAGACCAAAAGACATCCTCTTATAAGGAAAAATCACGTAAAGACAATTGAAAGTAGTCTTCTATTGGTCCTATAGGTATATGAACACCTGATTATACCCTGAATATCCATCAAAAAAATAATAAAAAGCATGGCTAGGTAGCCTCTCAATCATTTGGTCTACAGGAGGTAATGAGAAATGATCTTTTTAGGTGGCCAAATTGAGTTTCCTACAATCAATGCACACTCTCCAACTTGTGGTGGTCCTAATGGAAATCTTTTCACCTTTTTCATTATCCATCATTTTCATGCCTCCCTTCTTAGGCACACATTGCACCTGATTCACCCACTTGCTATCTGAAATTGGGTATATAATACTTGCATCTAAAAGCTTCACCACTTCCTTCTTCAAATCCTTTTGTATGTTTGGATTTAACTTTATTTGCCTCTCTGTCACTGTCTTGCATCCTTCTTTATGGTTAATCCCATGCATCACCACATTGGTGTTAATCCCCCTAATATCATAAATTTGCCACCCCATAGCACTCATCCTCTTCTTAATGGTCTTTACCACTTTCTCTTATTTCTCAAAATCCAATTGGTTGGAAATGATGATGGGTAGGGTGTAGTTCTTACCTATAAATGTGTATCTTAGGTAGGAAGGTAAGGGTTTCAGTTCTACAGTGAGTGGCTTTACAATGGATGGTGGTATGGGTGCATCTGTTCTCTCTAAATTCTATTGCTCATCCTCCTAACATAATTCCTCTTCGTTTACACTCTCATCCTTATACACTTCCTCAACTTTCTCTTCAACTTCCTTTACACAATCATCCACAACATCAATCTTCATATATGCACTTCCATCTACCAGCTTCTTCAAAGATTTAGTCATATTGAATTCAACCTACTCATCACCAATTCTCAAAACCAGTTTTTCTTTATGCACATCAATTAAAATCTTACTAGTATTCATAAACGGCCTACCCAAAATCAGTGGGCAATTCCTATCTTCTTCAAAATCCAACACAACAAAATCAACAGGAATTATAAATTTATCCACTTTTACCAAAAGTTCTTCTACCACCCCAAATGGCCTTTTGATGGATTGATCCGTAAGTTAGATAAGCATAGATGGTAGCTTGACAACTCTTAGCCCCAATTTTGCGAAATTAGACAAAGGCATTAAGTTAATACTTATGCCTAAACCACATAAGCATTTAGAAAATTCAACATCACTAATAACACATAGAATAGTAAAACTCCCTGGATCTTGTAATTTTGAAGGCATTGTGCTTGTGATGATTGAACTATAGTTTTCCATCAAGGTTCCCATCTGATTGTCCTCCCAAGTGAATTTATGGATCAATATATCCTTGAGAAATTTCGCATACGTGGGCATACAGTTTAATGCCTCCACCAATGACAAATTAATTTAAAACTTCTATAACTTCTCCAAGAATTCAGAGAATTAAATGTCTAATTGATGTTGTGTCACCCCTATAGATATGAAATCTTAGGCTTGTAGGGTGGTGGTGGCACATATGGCTTCTCTTCTTCTTTCTCTTTTTCTATCTGTTTGCCTTTACCTTCCTCCTTTTGTTGGCTATACTTTTGCACACTAGGCTCCTCCAATTGCTTGCCACTCCTAAGTGTGATCGCCTTAATTTGCTCCTTTGGATTGGCCTCGATGTGGCTTGTTAAACTTCCTGCATTCCTAGAAGACAGAGCATTAGCAAGTTAGCCTATTTGTACCTTCAAGTTATGGATGGATGAAGTGTGGTTCTTCGCAATCTGTTCAAACTTTGCTTCCATTCTCTTCTGCCTCGCTTGTTGTCTTCTTTGACCTTCCTCTTAGCTTAAGAATGTTGAACCCAATACATCCATTAAATTGTCCATTTTGCTCTTCAAATACCCAAGTTAGTCTTACTAAAATTTAGGAGGTCCTTATGCTCTTACTTAGCCACCTGCACTATTAGTATTCCACAAAAAATTTGGGTGATTTTTCCACCTAGGATGGTAAGTGTTAGAGTATGGATTGTTACCTCTTTGTTGCTGGACTAAGTAATTTAGCTATTCTGTACCACTGGCTCTCAATAAGAAGCATTTAGCTATGCTATGGTTATCCTGCCCATATAACTCACATTGTAATTACATAGCCTTGACTGTGGATGAAGAAGCCACTTGCATATTGCTCAATTGCTTGGTGAGGACAATAATCTGTGCTTGTAAGACTGTAACCAAGTCAATTAGAATCATCCTTTTTTGCTCCTTAGACCTTTGTTTACTCCTTTCATTAGACCACATGTAACTGTTAATCACCAACTCTTCTAAAAGGTCATAAGCTACATTAATAGTCTTCCTTATCAAAGACCCTCCTGCAGCTACATCTATGGTTCCCCTTATACTCTAATCCACACTATTGTAGAATGCTTGCAAAAGGAACTCCCTCAAAAGGTTATAGTGGCCTCAAAAGGTTATAGTGGGGGCATCTCCTTTGTAATCCCTTAAATCTCTCCCACGCTTCACACAACAACTCCCTATCACTTTGTTGAAAGTTTGTGACCTCCTTGATGATTCTTGTTTTCTTAGTCAAGTGGAAATACTTAGCCAAGAAAGCTTAGGTTAGCTGCTCCCAAGTAGTTATTTTCCCCACACTGAGTGAGTTATACCATGCCTTTACCCAATCCATCAAGGTAAAAGAAAACAATCTTAACCTCATAGCATCATCTGAAAACTCTTCTTCTCTAAGCTCGTTAGACCTTCTCATGCTCCTTATGTTCATGCACCTACAAATAAACAAGGAAGAGTATCAAACACTCTTAAATCAAAGTCATACAAACTAAACAAGATGCTAAACAAACAATCCCCAGAACCAGCATCAAAAATTTGTTGATTATAAAAACAAACTACTTGTTTTATGTTTAAAATCGCAAGTATACAGGTCATTACTTGTAGTAAAAAGAGGATATCATCCTACAAAGATTGTACTTAGGTACCACTTAATTCAGGTTCTGCTTTATTTAAGATTCAAATTCAAATAATAAAAACTAAAAAATAAACTATGAAAAATTGATTCAAGAATTGTAAAGCGGAAATTTCAACAAAACAGAATTAAACTGAGCAATCACACAAGTCATAATGAAAATCCGTTAAAAGAGTTAATCAAGTTATGCAACAGGGGATTTTACCTATCATTAATGCTAATCTAGCCATTTACGTGTTTATGGGTTGTCAGTTCTAAATGATCGTAGGGGTGATTACTCTCTCTCGAGTTATAACCATCAAACCCTAAATTTTAAATCCTAATCAAATTATAAAACCTACAATCTCTCAATTTACAATTTACCCATAATTTTAATTAGTTCTAAATCTCTCTAATAAACAATCGAGTCTCGTACGGGATCTCTCTCCATGAAATTACCAACTAGATTAATTAAGTGATCAATTAGATCGCCTAACTTTTATTAATCTGATCTAATCATTTTTATCTAGCTCAACCTCTCGGTTTGTTACCCAACATTCAAATACATTAATCAATCACAACACCCAAACCAATAAACAAAAAAATAACTATATCAACATTAACTCAAAGTAAAATCCCGAAGGAAAGTTTAGAACATTATCAACAACCCAAAATTCATTTCCATACAATCCATATCAACTTTATACATTTCAATGAAAAAGGAAATGAAGAGAAAATGGAACTTAAGCGGACAAATCGAGAAGGAAATGATGTCAAGATACCACCTGATCTGGGGAGTAACAGCGTCGGGATCCACTTCTTCTTCCTCCTTTTTCCTCTTTTTCTTCTCTCTCTCTTTTTCTCTCTCCTTTTAAGGTTTCCAAATAGAGGCTAATTATAAAGCTCTTTTCTATGGTTACCTCCTAATGCTTTTATAGTCTTTTATAATTAAGGTAACCCTAGTGTCTTTCCAGGGTCCGAAATGTCCAAATTTTCTCTTTAAAACTTGAATCCGAACGCAGCCTCACTTCTGTCTACACGCACGTCTATCATGATTGTGGTAGATTCCCCACGATCGTGGGCCTGTGTTGGTGCTTCTGTCAAGATCATAGCCTACCTGTCGCGATCATGGGACTGTGTTTTGGTTCAGGTCTCCCCCAAAACTCTTCTGATTACGCTAAAACACTAACAAACTCATCACAACACCTCATATATATATAATTGAAGCTCAAATACATGTGCTTACCTAAAAAAACTTAAAAACACAAATATTTATGATCTAATACAATTCTAAACTAAACACATACTAAATAATCAAATTAACAACTAAACACATACCAAACTACCCCCTAAAACAAATTGCAATCTACACCTATCAAAACACAACCCTTCCCAACCACCAATAACCGTGACAGTTTCAGCCTTCTCCAAGACTCAAAACAATCAGAAAACACAAAGGCAACTCCAACAGCAACAATCATCAGGTTTTTGTTTATTCCAACCACCAACAATTGGTGACACCACCAATAATACCAGACCACGATAGATCCAGGTAGCGTGCTTTGTACCCTTAAGACTGTTAGAAATATTTAATTTCCTGATTTTGGAGTTTTGTAAACTAGCAACGATACTTTGGGTTTCTTATAGGCATTCATCTTTAATATTTCAGAATTCACAGAAACTAATTTGGTATTAGGGTTTGATCTAAAACCTTTTCAGATTTAATTTGAAAACCTTTTGTTATTCAATTCGAAAATTATAATCAACAACAATCACTCAAATTTAATTAAATTATAGAACTAAAATCTTGCTTATATACCAACGTTGGAAAATTGAGATAGGATCAGATCCCTGTAGTAGAGGAATAATTACAAAACTTTTCATAATTTTTTATTTCCCAAAAAACAAGATCTCTTTAATTATATACAATGATTAACATATAAAGAATAATAAAGCATAATCATAATTCATACCTCATTTTGAAGCTTGATTATAATCTTGTCATATCCCTCAAACTGTTTCTGAAATTGATGCATCTCGACCACCATAGCTACATAGGTGTTCAACCTCTAACAGCCACAGTATAGGTTGAAAGAACTCTGTAACTCTTATAAAGAGTGTTAAGCAAGAAGTGCTAGTTCTATTACAGCTTAAGCCTATTTATAATAGGTTTTGGATATTTTAGTAATTTAATTAAAATTTAATTAGAATTATAAATATTTCTAATTAAATTACAATTACGCCAAAATAAGATCCAATATCTCATATTGAACTTGTTTATTAAATATCTCATATTTAATCATAAAGTTTTTTCAAACTTTACAATCAAACCCAACTTGATAAAATATCTTTGCTCTCTTTATCTGATTCTTTATGTAAGATCCATTAGATTTTCAAATATGTTGGCAATGATTATAAATTAAAATTATAATTTATAATAAGAATTAGATAAATTAATTCTCCTTTTATTTATCTTTAATTCTCTAATTAAATAATTTATGATCATATATCAAGATTGATATCTAGCAACGCATCATGACCCCCCAAATATTTAGGAATGTCAAAGTGGTTTTAACTAACCTTTTCGTGCATAATTTTTTAGTATAATTCAATCATTTCATCATACCATGTTCCAATTAGATATAGAGCATGGAATCAATTTCTACTTTATTTTGAGTCCATTCATATCAATTCTCTACCATTAGCTATTGATTCAACTAAAGACATATGTTAACTATTTACAAAATGTCATTCCACCTTAACCACAGATTTCCTAAATCAATACTAATCGAGAATAACAAAACATTTTCCCTAATTACTTTAGGATGATGAATCTTGTCTTAATCACACAATTATCTCCATATAGTTCATGCTATATCCAATGACTACTTATTTGACAACCTATGATTAAAAAGGTCATAAATAGTATCAAAATATAACAATCTTTATATAATCATCACAATAAGAATTCCATAGACATACAAGTAATGTTCCAAATGATTTTTTGATATTGAGTCTGTTAAGTGAACTTGTTCTCTAACAAGTACGCACACGTTTGTTTAATTATCTCCATACTGTGGCCTATGAGATCTAATACTTCCTTTATAAGGAAAATGTAATGTGCTAGTATTTTTACGTTCTATTAATGTCCAGTCTTAATAAAACAATAACTAAGAACAATTTCGAAATAATATATAAATGCAATATAAATCTTATAATTATAATCTCATTATAATTTCATTTGCATTGTATAATTATCCTAGGGGCTTTATAATATATATCTAAATATGTATAAGATAAAGAATGCCTTTAAATTATTTTGTCACTAAACTACATCCAATCGATTTACTGTAGGGTGTAAACTAACAATCTTCAATTTGCACTGAGTCAATCATTTAAGTATCCTATACCATACCACCATATCACGATTATACTACTGCTATTAGATAATTCTACAAAATTCTCTATAGTGAGCACTTGCTTAATTCTTACAATTTCCATCTTAATTATCATTAAAAAAAAGTGCTCATATAGAACAAAATTAACTTGTTAAATATAAGGATTAGTGCGAAATGGAATTTTTAACTAATAATTGATAAAGAAAACATTTTTAACTTTCTTCTTCTTCCTTCTTCCGGCTGTTGTTTTCTCTTCTCTTCTTCTCTTCTTCTTCTTTTCTTTTCTTTCACTTAAACCATTTCTACCTTATTTCAACCCCCATTTTCGACTTCCATTATGCTTTAAACATTCACAAAAAGTTCCAGAATCAATCATTTTCCATAGTCATCAATCAAAAATAGAAAATCACACCCACGCATATATTTCACATTTTCTGCATTCCTTCACATCATGTTTCTACATTTTCATTTTCTGCTCATTCTCCAATTTCTTTTTTAAAATCTTTCTCACATCAGACATCATCTAACATCTTTTCCTTCTCTCTAGACTCATTTTTGTTCATTTAGAAAAAAAATCCAAAATTTCATGTAAAAATCATGAAAATAAAGTACACATATCAACTTTCATAATTTTCTGCACTCTCCCTATACACGCTTTCAATGATTTTTCTTACTCAAAAATCATTTCAATAACATCTTATAATATATTGATAATCAAATATGCAGAACAACATATACGATATATCCAAAATTTCCTCACTCACTTTTCAGCAAATATGTATATCACTATTTCCTAACCATTTAACAATGAGCTAATGTTATGCATGCTTCATCTTATACAGAAATAAAGAACCATAACAAGCTTACTAGTTTAAAGCTTTAACATCTTCAAAATCTCCAAAAACCCTAACTCTCATGCACCCATGTACAATGTTGTAGAGGTTAACAAGTTTCATTTTTTCTTGAGGCAAAAGAAAGAAAACCGAAGTTGGGAGTAGGAAAAAGCAAAAGAAAACAAGATTTAACTCTGATGGAGATTTGATGAAAACTCTATGTAAATGAAGAAATGTGAAGAAGAAAGCTACAAAGAAGATAAAGACAAGAGTACTGTACTTAATCTTTCAAAGCTAAGAAAAATGTGACTTTAGACTTGGACACTTGTCCAATTTCTATAGTCCTTATCTAGTTTCCCAATTAACTAGTTCTTATTGAACTAGTCTCATAACTCCCATCTTTTTATTCCAATTCTCTCTAAATTTACAATATCAATAACCTATAATTTCTAAAGTCCTCTCCAAATTTTCTTCAATATCATTAAACTCATTTCTATTTTCCATTTATCGATTTACTTGCCAAGTGGCATCTTTTTTAGTATAATAATATCCAACATTTTCGGAAAATTTTCCTAGAATTCTCCAAAAATTCTAAATCAACATTTTATATTCTCCAATTCAAATTTCAACGCAAATAAATTACAATTATCAATAATATCATATTAACAAATCAATTATACCCAGAATGTCAATGAATGCATGTACAATCATTTTAATGTGTGCAAAAAATTCAAATTCAGGTGTGTGTATACTACATCATGTATGAGCATAACAAATGCATTTTCCTAATCTCTCATTGCTAATTTCTCAATTACAGAAATCTAAGGTTCTAACCCTTAATATGGGAACAGGATGTTACTTTGTGTATTTTTCTTAACTAATGAAGATTCCTTTTTCTATTTGCCTAATTTGCAACTTAAGCAAGACAAAAAGCTATCCCATAATACTCATTTTAAACTCCCCCTGCATTAAGGCTGAGAATTCTTCACATAAAGATTAATTAATAGCACCAAATATTATGTCATCAACATATATTTGCATTATGAGTAAATCATTCTCCTTTTTCTTAATAAATAAGGTTTTATGTACCTTTCATCTTTTAAAGTTATTCTCAAACAGAAAGTTACTTAATCTCTCGCACCATGCTCGAGGAGCCTATTTTATACCATACAGAGCTTTAGTTAACTTCATCACGTAATCAAGATGGTTTTCATTTTTCAAAACTTAGAGGTTTCTTAACAAACACTTCTTCGTTAATATATCCATTTAAAAGGAACTTTTGACCTCCATTTGGAGTAATTTGAATTTTCTATTGCATACAAAAGCAAGTAAAATTCTAATTGATTCTAATCTAGCAACAGGTGCATAAGTCTCATCAAAATCAATACCTTCCAGTTGATTATAACCTTGAGCTACAAGTCTAACTATGTTTCTTACCACCTTACCATTTTTGTCAAATTTGTTTTGAAATAGCCAACAAGTTCTAATGACTAACTTCTTTTACAGACAAGGTACTAGATTCCAAACTTTGTTCTTGTCAAACTAGTTTAGTCCGTCTTTCATAACTAAAACCTAATAGTCATCCGTAAAAGCCTCTTCAATAATCTTTGATTCTAATTGTGAAAGGAGGGCAACATAATTATTTTTGAAAGATGAGATGGCTCTTAGACTTTCATAAGGGTCTCCCAAAATATACCGAAGTGTATCAAGACATCTCCATTCTCTTAGTGTTCTTCGTTATATAGTCTCCTATTGAGATGTTCTTGGAAAAGGAGCTTGCTCTGTCCTAGCTTCAGAATGACCTTCTTAATCTTGTAATTACAAAGGTACTATATGTAACATATCACTCCCATAAAGCATATGCCTGACATACCAAAGGATATTTAAGACGATCAAAATAACTCACTTAAATCCTCACATATGTTACAAGCATTTCTAAAGTCATTTTGTTCCAACTTTATTCACAAACATTTGAAGTCTCAAATTTCATTACACTTCTAAAATTCATATGTACATTGTATAACAGTTAAGAGATACAATTTCTTGAGACAAAAACTAAAGACATTTACAGGTACAACTAATCCTGACACTGACTCATGTCCAAATGCATAAGCTATTTCAACTAGACTAGCTAGGTCCCCTCTAAACCTGAAAATCAATGTTGCAATTTTGATGAGTTTGCAAACTCAATGAGTGAACCATCATTGATGTTTTCATTCAAGTCAAAAACACATATTCATATCATATCTCATTTCAACAAGTATTTCATATCATTTAGCATTAAATATCACATTATATTTCATCATACTTTATCAAGTACAATAAGATTATCATACTTTCACAAGTATATCAGATAAGCTACACATGCTCATTTATCTTTCAACTGTATTTCAAACAATTCGTTAATCATCTAAATTCAATCATCTGATATATGTCAATTTATATATGCAAATGCACATGTGACTCATTTTCATTTTTACTTTGTTGTGATCGAGCGTCTATTTATTGTCCCGTATCCCTTGTGGATAATGGGCTCATTTCATAACTGTCTTGTACCCATTGTGGATACCGGACTCATTTCATAACTATTTAGTACCTATTGTGCACATTTCTGAGATTTAAGCTCTTTTTCACGCTGGTCACTTCGGTCACAACTTTTTTATTTGATCATACATATCAATGCATCACATCATACCATATGTCATATTTCATTACCTTTCATTCTTGTATGCTCCTGTCACATGTATCAGATTCATTAGATCTAATTCCGGCAATTCACATTCAATTGTTTCCACATTTCATATTCATTTCGGCATTTCACATTTAATTATTCTCACATTTCATATTCAACATACAAAACATACAAAAGCATATATGATTGAGTTACACATCTAGTATAACTCATAATATGCTCCAGATAAGTTATTGCCTTAATGACTCGGCAATGTCTGGATGTTGGCGATCAACTTATGCATTTATTTTCATACAATAAACACATATTTAACACATTAATAAGTTGATCAATCATATGGATATTCAATTATACACATGTTTATATATACCATGTTTAATGCATGCTCAATTGACTTTCCTAGTTATGTATCCTTAATTACAAGTCTTGATCATTCATTTATTATAACATGTATATATATCTAGTTTGCAATTAGGTTTATACCTTAATTAAACTTAATCATTCTCAATTCATCAATCTTACATTCACCAATCCTTTTCTAGCATTATACATTCACATAAATTTCCAATTCTCATTCATTTATACCTAATTCACATTGTTTATATCCTTTGAATCACATTTGCATTCATAAGAACACTTTCATTCCTTTAATAACTTATAAATCATAGATTTAGGTACATTGATATAAAAAAAATATGTTCCTTAAATTATAACATCAATCAACAACCTAAACTTATCAAACCCTTAACCAATTAATCCAACATCAAACTAGGTTAATTTCAAGCCCCAATCAAGTTTAAATGAACCAAAGTAAAGTAACTTATTCTTTTATGGTTCAAATATCAAACTAACCTTTTCCCACTTCCATGCATTGCCCATGATTGCAGGATGGGCAAACCGAAGGTTCACCACCCTTTTCTTTAAATTTTTTCCAGCTTTTCTCACGTTCATACCAAATTCAAAACATTTTCATCATAGTCCATTACTTATACCTCAATTAAACTTTAATTATATGTCAATTCATCATCAAATCCATTTTTAATTCCAACCCAAAATCATTCAATTAATAGTTTATAAACTATTGTCTTTCATGCATCAAAAATCAAAATAACTTTTATTCATTATCATTTATATAGTCCTAATTGTTCCAAATTTAAGAACATTTTACTGGCATCTTTCTTTAACATAAATTCATGTTCATTATACTTCAAATCTCAATTTAATTCATCCATAAAACAACCTATAGTGCAGGGTTTTCATACATAAAGAACAAGACATAAAAGTATCCAAGTTTAAGAATCATTTTCCAACATAATTCATCACCAACATCATATACAATCCATCCCAATTTAATCATCATAATCTTACTATTATAACTGCCATAAAGATCAATCTTTTACTTACTTATCTTAGCTCAAATTTTTGCCTCAATGATCAAGCTAATTTAGCTTTCGATGCATGCAAAATCGTCACCAATTCAAGGTAGAAATGGGTTAGTTTTTAGCTACGATAAGAGAACACAACAAGAGCTATAATATTCTAGTTATATAGCTTTCTTATGAAGGATAAAATCATGGATTTAGTGTGGCAATTGATCACAATTGAAGCAAAACTTCAGAGCTATGGAAGAGAGTGTATTTCGATGGAGAGAGTAAGGAAAGAAGAGAAACGAACTCAGCAGAAACTTAACACATTAGGTGTTAGGTGTCACCTTTTCCTAATAACTTTATCCTTAAGCATGCATCCCATTTGTCCACTCCATAAGTAGCCAAATGTCACCTAGTTACTAGTCCATTTGTCACTCATTCACTGCTGCCATTTTTTAATTAATTACATATGTCAAATTTCACTCATTTATAGGCTTAGTCATCCTAATTTTCTATGTCAACTTGTCTTGCCGCTTTGCATTTTTCCTATTCTAAATATACATTTTAATTCATCAATTTATCAATTGTAACAATCAATTCCAAGTTACCAATTATAATCCATCAATTCTTGTCATTGGCAAACCAAAGTACAAGAAATTGGAAATACACATTCATTTTAGTTTTATACCCTGAAATATGTCAATTGGGTGCAATTTATCTAAATCACAATTCATGTGTATATGCTAATATTATGCATATGAATGCAATCATAAGATCATGTCATAATTGTACCAAATTCATTCTATAAGATACCACTCATATGACTTAATATTCTAACACTTTAAATCCTTTAACAATTTAAGAGACGGGATGTTACACTATATGTGTAGTTTGAGTTTGATACATAATTTTAGGAACTAAAGGATGCTCTTCATCATTTGAATCAGCTACTATTGTCAAGGGTAGTTCTTCATTAAATACTACATGTACTGATTCTTTTATCCTCTTTGTTATTTTATTATAAACTTTAAATCCTTTCCTAGTAGTACTGTAGCCTAAAAAATAGCTTTATTTGATCTTGCATTAAATTTTCCAAGGTTGTCTTTTCCATTATTTAATACGAAGCACTTGCATTCAAATGCTCAAAAGTAAGTAACATTCAATTGTCTTCCTTTCCACAACTTATATGGGGTCTTTTTTAGAATAGGTCTTATAAGGCACCTGTTAAGTTTGTAACAAGCAATAGAATAGCTTCTGCCCAGTAACCATGAGGTAGACCTCTTTCACATAGCATTGCCCTAGCTATATCAACAAGAGTTTTATTCTCTCTCAATAACTCCATTCTGTTGAGAAGTTCTTGGGTATGAAAAAATATGAGTTATAACATTTTCATTACAGAAATCTTCGAATTTTCTATTATCAAATTCTCCTTCATGATTACTCCGAATTGATGTAAAGAAGTATCCTTTTTTAATTTGAATTTTTTTGCAAAACTTCTCAAAAACTTCAAAAGTAGCATCCTTATTTGATAGGAAATAAACCTATATAAATCTAGAATAATCATCTACTATAACAAAACCATAGTGTTTACCACCAAAGCTTTAAGTCCTAGTTAGACCAAATAAATCCATATGTACAAGTTCAAGCAGTTGGTTAGTAGAAACAATGTTTTTAGGAGGAAAGCTACTTCTAATTTGTTTTCCTTTTAAGCAAGCTTCACAAACCTGATTACTCTCAAACTTCAAATTTAATAGTCCTCTTACTAACTCATTTTTGGATAATTTTAATAAGATGCTCATGCTAGCATGCCCAAATCTTCTATGCTAGATAAATGAATCCTTTTCTAGTGAAACAAAACACTTAACATTTTGTGAAGACATGTCTTCCAATTAAGTACAATATATATTCTAATTTCTAGGATTAGCAAATGCAATATTTTCACTAAGATTATCAATTATTTCATAATGGGATGCATAAAAATTGACTCTATGACCCTTATCACACAATTGATTTACACTTAACAAGTTATATTTCAATCCATCAATATAAAGAATGTTATCAATAGAAGCAGAATTAAAGTCACCAATTCCAGTTACTTTTGCTTTGTTTTTATCAGCTAAGACAACATTACCTCCATTTTTCCTTTCAATATAGTTGAAATGTGATATTTCACTATCATATTTCTTGAACAACCACTATCAACTATCCATTGATTTTCTCTTGTCTCTATTTTAAAGCATATCTGCAGAATGTATTATTTGATTTTAGGTACCCAAATTTTTCTGCGTCCTTCTAGGTTAGTAGTTTGACCCTTTTGTTCTCCAAACATACATTTGAGATGACTTTTTCATTCTCTGAAAGTACAGGAATGACTAAGATGACCATTTCTAACACAGTAAATTCATAAAATAGATGAATTAGAATTACTATAGCTTTTTTTTCATTTATTAGGTTCTTACTGTTTTGGCTATTACTACTATTTGATTTAACAAAGAGATTCTTGTATGGCCTAATATTATTATTTTCATTATATCCTATTCTATCCTTACCAAAAACACCTTTACTATTCCCAAGTAATGCATCAAGGTTATTCCTTTCTTCAACAAAATTAGCAAGATCTTTTTCTAAAGAAATTATTTTTTTAGCAAATTTCTCTTTCTCAAGTTCAAGAGTAGCAACTTTTTCTTCTTATTGTTTTACCTTAATAGAATCATTCTTAAGTAATGCATTCTCTAACTGACTTACCTTTTGTTCTAAAAATTCCTTTTCAGAGGATTTTTGCTTATTATCATTGTCAAGAGACATATTTTTAGACAATAAATTCTTATTTACAGCCTTGAATGATATAATCATATTCGTCAAGGATGCATCATTATTTTTGGATTTCTCAACCTTTTTCAAATACTGCACTATTAATTTTTAATACTGATCATACATTTTATGATATACATCTCTTAATTCATCAATTTCAATATCATAGTCAGAATAATATACCTCATCATCTCCTGATTCATCCATAAAACAAATGTTGCTAACTTCTTTAGGCTCTGCTTCTTCAAAGTTATCAAACTCCTTATTCAACCAAGCTGTAGTTATAGCTTGCTTTCTGAGATTTTTGTTCTTTTTTTTATCCTTTAGAAGAATGTTAGCTCAAGGCTTATTTTTCAACGATTTTGATGATAACTATATAATATTTCAAAATTCAAGTTAGATTTATTTCCTTATATAAATAACGATATTCTTTAAAGGAAATAAAATCATAGGAAAATTACTTCCTTTCTTTCAGGAACCCTCTTAGTAAACTTTTCTTATTAACATATGGGAGGATCTTATCTTTTCAAACAATTAGCTCCAAAAATTTTTGTTCTAACAAAGATGATATTGAAAATCCAAAGTCAAACTACTAATGTTAAAGGACCCAGAAAGATTTAGGTATATAAAATGAGATAATACACTTTGCAGATATGCTTTAAAATGGAGACAAAGGAGAATCAATAGATAGTTGATAAGGGCTGTTCGAGACACATAACAGGTGAAATATCGCATTTTAACTATATTAAAAGGAAACATGAAGGTAATGTTGTCTTTGTCGATGAAAATAAGACAAAGGTCACCGAAATTGATAAAATCGGTGATTCTAACTCTGCTTCTATTGATAATGTTCTTTTTGTTGATGGATTGAAACATAACTTGCTTAACATAAGTCAATTATATGATAAAGGTTACAGAGTTACTTTCTATACATCACATTGTGAAATAATTAACAATCTTCATAATAATATTGTTTTTGTTAGTCCTAGAAATCATATACTATGCTTAATTGGAAGATATATATTCTCAAAGTGACAAGTGATTTGTCTCAGGATTCACTTATCTAGCACTGAAGACTTGGACATGCTAGTATAAGCATTTTATCAAAATTGTCCAAAAATGAGTTAGTAATAACTGAGCTTCTCTGAATGTGTAATTCAACATAAGAGCATGCAAGGACAAAGGAGAGGGACAAAAGGAAAGTAAGAGGAAGAAAAAATTAGTTCAGGCAGAATCTACTGTAGAAAGTAAATGCATATAAAAAAGATAAAAGAAGGAACTTGATTAAAGATCCTTCTCCATACTCCTTGAGGAAGGCAATACCCAGCGACAGAGAGAATCTCACCAGTAAAGTTGACTTGAGAAAAGAAGAAAGGAATTAGATAAAGAAGAAGAAAGGAAAGAAGAACCAAACAGAACTGTCTCATTTACGAGTTTTGGTTGAGGAACGAGACCTTCATCACCATTGAAGAAATCAACCCTAATTGGGGAAGATGACGAGTAGTGAGAAGTAGAGGAGATGGGAATTTTATTCTTTAATCTAGAACATTCAACTACCAAGAAATGTAATCATGTTGTAAATGTAGGGACCTAGAAATGTAGTCGTTTCTTATTAATAAGGTGGTTAGAAGTCATTGGTTGATTTTGGCAAAGGAGTATAACTCTGAAAGTTACTGTACTATTCCTTGACTCATTTTCAATATATATACTCCATTTAATTTTTCAAAATAAAAGAGGACTCCAAATTTGAAATTTGAGAGCAATCACGTTTTTAAAGCTCATTTAAAAGGAAAACAAATCAGTAGTAGCTTCCTTCCCAAAAATACTGTGACTACTAACCAGCCACTTCAACTCGTACACATGGATTTATTTGGTCCTACTAGGACTCAAAGTTTTGTTGGCAAACATTATGGTTTTGTTATAGTAGATGATTTTTCCATATTTATATAGGTTTATTTTCTATCAAATAAAGATGATACTCTTAAAGTCTTTAAGAAGTTTTATAGAAAAGTTCAGAATGAAAAAGTGTACGACATTACATTTGTTTGAAGCAATCATGGAGGAGAATTTGATAACAGAAAAGTCGAAGACTTATGTAACAAAAATGATATAACTCACAACTTCTTATGCCCAAAGACTCCTTCACAAAATGGTGTTGTTGAGAGAAAGTGTAACATCCCATTACTTGTGGGAAGGGTAGAATAGTAATTTTGAGTGGTCAGTGGGCATTTAGAAACGCTTGATATGTTCATGCAT
>JANSVA010000216.1:33094831-33105266 GCA_025504915.1 Erythroxylum reticulatum
TTTCAAAAAGATTGTGATTTGAATATTGATGTTTTATTATGATGCCATATGAAGTGATTGTAGTGATTGTTCGTAGCCCACCCTTATCGTAGGATATGTACCGGAATGACCTGCGGGCGTCCCGGTGTGTACCCTGCGATAAGGGGGCGCTACAGAAAGAATAGGACTCTCGTAGATATGGCTAAAAGAATGTTATGTGAAAGTGGCCTATCTCACAGTTACTGGGCAGAAGTCGTGTCAACTGCTTATTATATAATCAATAGGTGTCTCATAAGACCTATTCTAAAAAAGATCTCTTATGAGTTGTGGAAAGGAAGAAAACCAAATATTGCTTAACTTTCAAGCATTTAGCTATAAGTGCTTTATTCTAAACAATGGAAAAGACAACCTTGGAAAGTTTGATGTGAGATCAGACGAAGTTATCTTTTTAGGCTACAATATCACTAGTAAAGAATTCAGAGTATATAATAAAAGAACAAAGAAAATAGAAGAATCAATACATATGGGATTTGATGAAGCATTACCTTTGACAACAAAAACTAAATCAAATGATGAAAAGCATCCATTGGTACGTAAAAATACATCAAAGAATCAACCTACACCTGTAATACCTTCAGAATTACAAAATCGAGAAGGCTTCTCTTAAACTAAAACACAGCAGACTCCTTAATCTCAGCAGGAGTCTATGTAACTAAAAACACCAAGAGAATGGAGAGGTCTTGATACACATCAATATATTCTAGGAGATCCCTCTGAAAGTCTAAGAATAAGATCATCATTCAAGAACAACTTTGTTGCTCTTATCTCATAAACAGAACCAAAGATCATTGAAGAGGCCCTTATTGACGAAAACTGAGTTTCAGCAAGATCGTTGAAGAGGCCCTTACTGACGAAAACTGAGTTTCATCTATAAAAGATGAACCGAATCAATTTGATAAAAACAAAGTCTAAAATCTAGTACCTCATCCTTAAAATAAGTCAGTCATTGGAACTCGATGGGTATTTGGAAACAAACTTGATGAAAATAGTAAGGTGGTAAAAAACAAAGCTAGACTTGTAACTCAAGATTACAACCAATAAGAAGGTATTGATGTTAATGAAACTTATGCACCTATTGTTAGATTGCAATTGATTAGAAGTTTACTTACCTATGCATGCTATAGAAACTTCAAGTTGTTCCAAATGGATGCTAAAAATGCATTCTTAAATGGTTACATTAATGAAGAAGTATTTTTTAAGCAACCTTAAAGTTTTGAATATGAAAACCATCCAGATTATGTGATAAAGTTAACCAAAGCTCTGTATGGTTTAAAGCAAGCTCCCTAAGCATAGTACTAAAAATTAAGTAACTTTCTACTTAAGAATAACTTTGAAAGAGGAATGGTTAATAAAACCTTATTTATTAAGAGAAAGGAGAATGATTTACTTATAGTGCAAATATATGTTTAAGACATAATGTTTGGTGCTACTAATTCATCCTTCTGTGAAGAATTCTTAGCATTAATGTAGGGGGAGTTTGAAATAAGCATGATGGGAGAATTATTTGGATTACAAATCAGACAAACAGGAAAAGGAGTCTTCATTAGCCAAGATAAATATATAAAGAAACTCATCAAGAAATCTCATTTTAAGAATGCCAAACCGATGGTACTCCTATATACACTAGAAATAAACTTAATAAAGACGAAGAAGGCAAAGCTACGATGAGATAAAGTATAGAGAAATGATCGGATCAATCCTATATCATGCAAGCTCAAGACTAGAAATTATGTTTAGTGTGTTTGTTTGCGCACGCTTTCGATCAAATCCAAAAGAAAACCACCTTCAACCAGTCATAAAAATCTTTCGATATCTCCACAGAACTATGGATTTTAGACTAAGGTATCCAAATTTTGATTCATTTGACATAGTGAGCTATCGTGATGTAGGTTATTCAGGTGATAAAGTTGATCGAAAAAGCACAAGTGGTTACTATCAATTTCTTGGAGGATGTCTAGTATCTTGGTCTTGTAAGAAACAAAATTGCACAGTGCTTTCAACGACTGAAGCATAATACATAGCAGCTGCTAGTTATTGTGCTCAAATCTTATGGATAAAGCATCAACTACAAGATTTTTCTCTAAACTTTTCTCATGTTCCTATATTATGTTATAATACTAGTGTTATAGATCTTTCTAAAAATCCTGTGCATTATTATAAGACTAAGCATATAGAAATCAAACATCATTTTCATAGAGATCATGTTTTAAAAGGAACCATTGATCTTTGGTATGTTAATACTAAGAATTGAGTAGCTGACATTTTCACCAAGCCACTCATTGAAGATAGATTTTGTGTGTTAAGAAAAGAGCTTAGTATATGCAAACTCTGATATTATTTCTGCATGAATATTCTCTGTTATTTGTTTTTGCATTTTGTTTAATAGGCTCCTTTTATTTTGTTTCCTTAAAAACTCTCTCTTAGTTTAGTACACTCTTTAAAGATTAGAAAACTCCTTTTTTTTTAGAAAACTTCTATCGAGTTAACATTCTATGTGACATATGTCCTAAAAATAGGGAGCCATTCATGGCGTCATTTCATCTTTTTCAAAAATGTGTATACAGTCTAACAACTCTACATACGCGTCTGTCAGAAGATATGCAACTGATTACACTTCCTATTCTGGCCTATATGTCTACTAATTCTCTCACGAGATCAACGCTCAGGAATCACTTATTATACGCTAAGCAAACGTCTCTCACATTCTCATCTTTGTCATTCTCATTTGTGCCACTTATTCTCTCTGTACCCTAACTCTCTGCATTCTTATTGCCTCTTGTTTTTCTATCTCAAACATCACAAAACTCTTTTATAATGATAAGAAAAAAATTAAAAGGACAAAAGAAAACCCCATCTTCTTCTATTAACCATGATGAAGCTCGTATTATTGAACTTTCTCCTTTAAACCTCAAGAGAAGAAAGTGCCTGAAGTATACTAGATTATAAATAAAAATGATTCAGATGAAGAATCTACTCGATTGATTAGACAACCACGGACTAGAAGAAATCTTGCAAAACAAATCGAGAAAAATTTTGAACAAAAGGAAACCATGGATGTTAAAAAGAAAGAGGAAGAAGAAGCCAGAAAAAGAAAAGGGGAAGAAATAAAGAAAGGCGAAGCACATATAACTAAAGATAACTATTAAGGCCTTATTGATAGAAAAGAGTTGCCTCAAAAAGAGATATTTCCTAAAGAAAAAATGACAAAGAAAATAAAGATAGTTGCACACAAGCAAGGAAAGACATTAATAACACCAAAAATGTTTGAAACAATAGAAGTTGAAGTTTGCTATAAAATATAGTACAAGAAAAGAAAGGTGGTTATTAGGTAGATCTTGCCTCCTATGATGTTTGATGATATAGGTATACTCATCTCTCCTTCCTTTGTTGCCATTGGTTAGAAAATTTTTCCAAAATTAGACGAGACAGTATGCGATGAGCTAGTCAGGATATTCTACATACATATGAAAAAGAAAGAAATTAATGGAAATCTAGCCATTGTCTTATGGGTGTGTAAATGTGAAATTTTAATTTCTGAAGAAATCTTAAGAAACATGCTAGAAGTAGCTCCTACAGGAGAGCTAATTTTCCCTATCATAAGTGGGATGTTGATGAGTTGGAGTTAGTCAAAGTTGTCAAATCCATTTTCCTTCATGATAAGAACACCCAAGATGGGAGACCCTAAAGCAGGCAATTAGACTTAATACCACAACACCTGGCATCACTTTTAGGTACTTCAATTTTTCTCATAAGTAACTCAGTTGAAAGGTGCAGTCTACGAGACACTTATATGGTGTATAATTTTCTAAAAGGGAACATAATTAATGTTCCAGCTATGATCATAGTGGATAAGTGAAATCATAAAAATACCATCAGTTGCTTACCTTATAGGATGTTGGTCACTTAGATTTTCAACCATTATGGGGTTCCTTTGCAAATCTGAATTGATATACACCGGCTAAGTTTCACCCTTCCATTCCCTATCAATTTGGATACAAATTGATAAATAATGTCTGGGTAAACAAAAGATCTGAAAGAGTTGTAGAAAACTTAGATCCTACTCCATACCAATAAACTTCTATTCCTCCTCAGGATGAAAATAATGCAAAACTCTAACAATAACTATAGAACATTCAAGCCAATCAAACACTGATGTGAGAACAAATAGAGAGTATGTAAAATTAGCCTCTTAACATGCAGGTTCTATTGAGAAAATCTTTAAACCTCTTTATTAACTCTATTTCTATTCTTTTCTACCTGGCTTATTCGAACTTGTGATAGTTCCTTCCTCCCTGTACTCATTTATTATTTTTATAATGAAAAAGGGGGAGAGGTTATGTTGATATATTTGTGTATATTTCTGCATATATGATATTATATTTCTCAATGCCTATTTCTCAGTTCTACCTCGATTATATATGTGATAAATTCTGCTATTGAACTTGTGAAAATTTGTGATATATAAAGATAGTTTTCTTTCTTAAGAGACATGATCCTTCTAATTATGTTGGAACATATAAAAGTCACAAGTATCTTTCGAGAGCATTTATTATCTCTTTGAATTTTGAAAATTATATTTATTATTGCTTGTCATTATCAAAAAGGGGGAGATCGCCAGCTCAATGTTTATATTTAAAGATTTTGATGATAACTATATAATATTTCAAATTTTAAAATGGATTTATTTCCTTGTATAGATAACGATATTCTTTAAAGGAAATAAAATCATAGGAAAATTAATTCATTTTTTACATAAACCCTTTTAGTAAAGTTTCATTATTAACATACGAGAGGATCTTACCTTTTCGAACAATTAGCTCTAGAAATTTTTTTCCAACTGAGATGATATTGAAAATTCGAAGTCAACTTAGAATTAAGATGAAGCAACGACTAGTTGAAGAAATTGACTATTTAAAGAAGATCAATAGCACTTGTGAAGCAACAAGCATACATAGAGTTTCGAAAAATTTGAGTAGCATCTATCTTCTTAAGAGTCATATCATCCTTATTGTTCCTTAGAAAATGAAATCACTCTATCAAAAAAGAAATTGTTATTTGAGAACTTATTTTCTATTTTACATTTTGTTTTCTGTGAGATTTTAGAAGCTTGATATACACTTCTAGTATGAAAGGTTAGAGAACCTTGAAAAATATATACTTGTGATCTTAGAGAGGCTCGTCAAATTTAATACTTAGATTTTTATAGTGAAATACTCAAATTGGATACTTAGGGACTTGACGTAGGCACTTGCGAAGCAACGAGCATACATAGACTTTTGAAACATTTGAGCAACATCTATCTTCTTGAGAGTCACATCATCCTTATTGTTCCTTAAAAATTGAAATCACTCTATCAAAAAGGAATTTGTTATTTGAGAACTTATTTTTGATTTTACATTTTGTTTTTTGTGAGATTTTAGAAGCTTGATATACACTTCTAGTGTGAAAGGTTAGAGAACCTTGAGAAATATGTACTTGTGATCTTAGAGAGGCTCGTCAAATTTAGTACTCAGATTTTTATAATGAATACTCAAATTGGATACTTAGGGACTTGACGTAGGCTTGGATTGTAAACCGAACCAATATAGATTGATTGCGTCCTTCTTATCTCTCTCTTTTAAATTTCCACATTGTATTGTCAGTGTGTTCTTTTTAGCAAGAGGCTCCTTCTATTTTCAACTTGCAAGAGGTTCCTTTCAGTTTTAACAGATGCCTTTTGCTTTTAAATTGTTTTAACAGGATTTATCATTCATTAGGCTCCTTTCGTTTAAGTAGGGTCTTATCCCATAAAAGACTCCTATCGGCTAACTCCTTTCGTTTGAAAGGCTTTATCTTTTGACAGGCTCCTACTATTTTCATTCGTTAACTAGGATCTGTTTATTATACGAATTGAAAAAACTTATGAAAAAAATTTACACACAATGCACCCCCTGCATGTGTTTGCTTTATCAAAGAAGAGGACATTCTGGTCTTATGTGTCTAAGCTTCTTGCAGTGATGGCATATGATATGATTATTTTATGTATTGTTATTGCTGCTGCCTTTTGATAGGAACCTGTTGTTTCCAATTTTCTTGTCTCCTTATCTTTTCTTCATTAGTTTCTTTTTATAGTAGCGTACATATTTTCTGACCATGAAATTAAATTCATCATCTCCATCTATTTACAACTCAATATCGCTTTCATCACCATTTGAAGGATTTGAATTATCAGCTACTTTTAATGCCATTCCTCTTCTATATGAGGATCCTTCATCTCTCCTAAGCTCGATTTCATAGATTATTAAATTTTCTCTTAACCATTTGAGTGAAATAGCATCTAGATCCTTTGTAGTTTCTAGAGCTGACATCTTAAGTCTCTATTCCTTTGGCGGTAACCTTAGAATATTTGTTACAAGCTCGTCATGGGGATATATCTTTCCCAAGTTTTTTAAGGCTGTGATGATGTTGTTAAAAAGTTCAAAGAATTCGTCTATAATTTCTCCCTATTTCATGCAAATAGTTTTGTATTGATGCACTAAAAGACTTATTATATGTTTCTTTACCTCATTTGTTCATTCAAAAGTAACTTGAAGTTTGTCCCACATTTCCTTTTTTGTAGAACAGTAGGATATCTTTTCATACTCTTTTGGAGATAGTGCACAGATCAAATGATGTCTTGCTTTGGCATTCAATTGTGCATGTCTTTTATCAACATCAATCCATACTTCTACATCCTCAGTGGCAGGAGGTATAGCTCTAACTTTGATAGCTTGTCAGATTCGATATCTACAGGTTGAAGATAAATGGTCAATCTCTCTTTCCAATAGGAATAGTTGTTTCTATTAAAATAAGGAGGCCTTGAGATAGATTGTCTTTCAAGACTTCTCAAATTATTTTCCATGATCTATCACGTGATGTAAAACACAATAAGTGTGAAACCTAGCTCTGATATCAAATGATAAAGCAAACACATACAAAAGGTGGGTGAATTATGTGTGACTTAAAAATTTTGCAAGTTACTAGTAAAGAATAAATGCCTAATAAATTTCAATGGAATGAGTCTGCAAATAAAAGGAGCCTGTTAAAAGAGCCTGTGAACTTTAAAAATGAAAGGAACCTGTTAACATTCAAAATGAAAGGAACATGTGAACGTTCAAAACAAAAGGAACTTGTTAACGTTCAAAACAAAAGGAACCTCTTGCAATATTAAAACAAAAGGAGCCTATTTAATTCTAAAACTGAAGGAGCCTCTTGCCAATTTAAAACACAAACATTATAATGCAATAATTTAAAAGTTAAAAAGAGAGACAGAATGACATAGTCAATTCACACTAGTTCATCTTATAACGAAGCCTACGTTCTAATCTCCAAGTATCCAACTTGAGTACTATAAAACTCCAAGTAATAAATTTTGACGAGCCTCTTCATGCTCACAAGTACATATTTTTCAATCTTCTCGTAGTGTTTAACAAGCCTCTACAAGCTCTCAATAAAAATGAATATAGGATTTGCTCAATGTAAGCTTCAAAGAATAACAATCTCTCTCAATAGAGTATTTTCACTTTCTAAGACACAAAGAGTTTTATAAAGATATGGCTTTCGAGAATATTAATGTTGCTAATGTCTTTCAAAATTTTATTTGCTCGCAAATGCAGTGGACTAGTCATTACTTCACTTATATTCTAAGTTGACTTTGAATCTAAAGATTTTTTGATATCATCTTTGCTGGAATCTTCTAGTATCCAGAAGTTAAGAAAAAAATTTGACAATTTCTCGGAGCTGATTTTTGAATTATGTGATTAGCAAGATCCTTTCAGATATTGTGGAATCATTTCTAATAAATAAGGTAAGTTTATTAAGAAAGATCCTACAAGGAAGGAAACATTTATCCTATCATAGATAACTGGATTTTATATCCTTTTAAAAAATATTTGAATAAAGACAAATAAATCAAATTTGAATTTTAAAATATTATATAGATATCATCAAAATCATTAATATCAAACCTTAAGTTAACAATAATAAACTCTAGGTAAAAATGTATTTAACTAGTAAAGCCAATGATTAAAAAATCAGACCGGACTGACCAGTTCGACTGGAATAAATATGAACCAACCTAGTTTCCAGTCCAGTTTATATTTATAACCTTTCTAAGTAAAAATAAGTCGATTAAGTAATAAACCGACCGGTTTATTAAAAATCGCCTGGTTTTCTCTAAAAACTGATTAATAACTCACTCAACAATTTTACAGCATATGGGTCTCATCATTTTTAAATGTGGGACCCACCTCAAACAACAAGTCTCCCTGCTCTCTCTCCACGCACATTGGCCCAAGTTATCAGTGTCAATGTTTTGACATTTTAAAAATTCTTTTCTTTTTTTAGTCTTTTACATAATATATTTGATAAATTATAATTTTTCAAAATTTATATTATTTATTTATATCTTTATATTTTAATTAAAATATTTTTAAAAAAATATATTACTATTTTAATCTTTAAAAATGCTAAATTTATTTAATCTCACTAATAAATTATATTTGTCAAATTTTAGTATCTTTATTTATCTCCTTACATTTTAATTGAAAATTTTTAAATTATTATTGTTAAAAATTAATTATTATTTTATCAAGAATTCGTTTAATAAATTAAATTATTAATTATCATATATATATAAGTAAATTTTCTTTAAATAATTTAAGAATGTGTTAAAATAATATTTAGATGATAAAGAGTATATTTAAAGGATATTCGTTAGAATAAAGTTAGAGTCATTCTTATTGACTTCCTTTAAACATATTTCAAATTTTGTGAGTTTAGTAAATAATAACATGGAAATATAGTTTTTATTTTTATTATTATTTTAAAATTAATGATAAATTTAATCTTAGTTTAAATTTTTAAATTTATTATTAGTTTATTATATATTAATAGACATTATGAGCTTTTTTATATCAAAATATTTTATTTTATACTATATTTTTACTTATTCTTATAATTTTATCCTTATTTATTATATACTGGTTTTATAGTCGTTTAATACCGATTAAACCTCTAAACCTTAAATTTTTCCTTTGGCCGTTCAATGCTCAGTCCGATTTTTAAAATATTGTGAATTGAAGATTTAGTTAAGTACAAAATTTACTACTAACTTAAAGTTTTTCCTCCCAACGATATTTCTGCATGGGAAGGGATATTCTGTTATTACACTTCGGAAAAAGTGTTCAAATGACCTGTTTTTATTACCCTGTTCTTATCTTAGTTTAGTAACATTCACCCATTTATTTTCTGTAGGTTACATTTAATAGATGGATGGATATTAATATAACAGGTAAGTTACGATTAACTAAGACAAGTTACGTGTTCCTGAAAAAAGGGTTAAAAGTCGAAAGCGCTTCAGGATTGTAATCTTGTGGTTATGGCAACGAGGGTATGACTCTTCATAAATGTGCAGATCACATTGAAAATCCTCATAACTGCAATACGCTGCAGAGAGAGGGAATCAATTGTCTACGGGAGATGGGACATTGTTTCGTCTCAGTCGTAACTCGTAAGTCGTAATATTCTTCCTTGATGTTATCACTTTCGATACAATAATTGTAAAGATGAATTTGTGAAAAAGTTAAAAATCTCTGTTTAAGGACACGCGCACCAACGGAGCATAGGGGACCAACTGCTGAAAGCTCTGCAATCTTTTGAGTTACCAACAAAAGATAAATAAATGAGATTGTCTTTTATCCAAGATTTTCTATTGATTCTGCTTCTGAATTAATTTCGTTAAAGGATAAACATGACGTTATCGAAACTACATAAAAATAAAATATTTGATAGATAAAAGAAGCCTAAAATTCAATGTAAGAATCTAAAGATAATAATGTCTCCTTATATAAATGAACCAAAATAAACTCTAGCCCACTCATTTTCTACCATAATTGCATAAAGATAATAATGTCTCCTTATATAAATGAACCAAAATAAAATCTAGCCCACTCATTTTCTACCATAATTGCATATAGTACTTCCAAATATCAAAATAAAAATCTACTGATTTAAAAAAAACGTATGACAAGGTAATTAGACAAATCATTTAGAAATATTTAGAAACTAAAAAAGTTCCAATGACTTATATATGGAGTATTAATGATGTTTATAAAGGTGTAAATACTATAGTAAGGACGATAAGAGGATATATATTTTTTTATAAATATTGAACTACACTAAGTGCCTGTTTGGATTGGTATATATCGGTAGAGCTTTTATCAGTAGAGCTTTTGTTAATAGAGTTTTTCTAAAAAATCAGTTGACTGTTTGGTTGTCATTTAAAAAAATTTTTTTGAAATAACTTTATACAGT
The DNA here is from genome assembly GCA_025504915.1 of Erythroxylum reticulatum. Lineage (NCBI taxonomy): Eukaryota > Viridiplantae > Streptophyta > Magnoliopsida > Malpighiales > Erythroxylaceae > Erythroxylum > Erythroxylum reticulatum. Next base: position 33,105,203 of record JANSVA010000216.1, read on the forward strand.
AGACTGTTTGGTAACATAAAAAAATTAAAAGTACTTTTAATTTTATCTATATTTTATTTTGTAA
>JANSVA010000216.1:33110330-33121993 GCA_025504915.1 Erythroxylum reticulatum
ATTGATTAATCAATTAAAATATAATTAATTAATTACAATCTAATTAATTTAAATATAATTAATTGATTAAAAATTATTAAATATAATTAAAATATAATTATTAAGTTTATCGTCACGCCTATGGCTTATTAGTCACAGCCATGACTCATGCCCGATTGTCGTACATGTTATTTCATTTTTTAATTAAAAATGACAAAAGATATATATGCTAATTAAATTATAATTAATAAAATAATTAATTATTATATACTAATATTAAGTTAATTAAATACTATATACTAATGGGTCATGGACACATATATTGTCTTTTTTATTTTTAATTAAATATATTTAAACTATAACAAATTAAGTTGTTGAAATATTATTAACTAATTGATTAATTAATATATAATTAATTGATTAATTAAATTATAATTAATTAATTAATTAAAATATAATTAATTATTATTCATTATTCAGTTGATTAAGCGTTGCATGCATGGACAAATAAGGGTAACATCAAAAAGTTTACATAAAGAAGTGTTACGTTCAAAAGTTCTTTCATGCATGCCTAGACAAATTATGATTACGTTTAAAAATTGGCGTAAAAAGCTATTTTATTATTATTATTTCTAACGATTATTAAGTATATTAAGTATATCATTACTCCTGTGACTTAGTCACAGGCATGACTCACGCACGGTTGTGACTTGTTAAGGCATAATTGTGCATAAGAATGGTTTCCATCCCACCATCCTTTTCATCCGATGGCTTCGATTCTTTACGCCCTACCTGTCATTGTTACACCTATGACTTATTTAGTCACAGTCGTAACCTTGAATGTTATTATATATGTTTTTGTAACTATTATTTTTGTTTTTCGTTACTTTTTCATCACTCAATATTGTCTAAACTCCATGCACTTTATTAAACATGCATTATTAATTATTAAATTTTAATTATTATTACTATATTATTACATACTATGTATTAAGTATATATCTTAGTCATAACTATGCATTACTAATTGTTAATTATTATTAAGAATTATATACTAATATTAAGTATATATATAGCTCTTCACAGTTGTGACTAATCGTGAATTCAATATGAATTGTTATTATATTATTAAGGACCATATACTAATATTAATTATATATATATTAATGACAACAGTGCAATATCGCTCTTCACATTTGGGACTAATAAGTCAAATTATTTAAATTAATTATGTTAGTTAATTGTTATTTATTATTAGTTATTACTTAATTCGGAATTATATTTTTATTAACTATCTAACGTTTATTAATCCTTTCATATTATTATTTATTAAGTATATATATGCATTTCTTTTGATAATATTATTCAATTATTAATTTAGTTTTATTTATGTCATTTTTAATGAATATATAACTTTTATAGTTTAGAGGTGGAGGAACGTGTTCTAAGAAGGAAATATTTGTATGGTTAGAGAAGAAAGGATATAGACGTGATTTGATTGATAGATGTTCAGAAACTAAATAATAATATTATCCCATCCTTTAATTAAACATAATCTCTTGTTGGCTTTGATTGGCGGCTACAAGATTATGCAAGATTATTTATAATAGGGTAGATTATTTAGAATAGGGTGAGAAAGTGATGAAAAAAATGGCCGTTTAAATTTACAACAAAAGTTAGAATGTAAAAGTGATGAAAAATACGGTGGAATTAAATTTTTGCGATAGCTTAAAATTTCGGGACGATCTACCACGAGATTCGGATGCAGGGGATACACCTTTCCCATCGCAAGAAGTGCATGGGGAGCACTATCAATAGGTTTAACTTCAAAGAACATATGTTATATTAGCAAAGAAATATACAATTAACACATGCTAATTTTTATCCAAATAGTAAATGGACATTCAAAGAACTCGATTACAATCCTCACAAACCAACATGGACATATTTGGATTGGTAGATATTTTTTGCAATCCTTTCAAGGGTATAAGAACCTAGTTTTAAAAGCAAGCAAAGATAGATGAAGCCCAGATTTTCATCCATTAAGTAAAGAAACCTTAAAAAGTAAGATGAATACCTGCTAAAGTTTGACATCATTAAAATCTACATAGGCTTTTACTTGTGTATTAACATCATTGAAATCTACCAATGTTAATTATCAAAAAATTACTTTTGATTAGTGATTTTTCCCTTTCCTAGGAGGTTTGTTGTAACTAATATCAGGAGAAGGGTGCAACACCATTTTTCCTGCACAATAATAATAAGTTGTTTCACTTTTAGAAGGCATCGGGAAAAAATTGCTCAAACAAATGGAAAAGACAAAGCGAAACAAATAAACTCTAAAAACCAGTATGAGCTACATATTGAGTGGCCTTCATCGGCTTTTTACTTTAGGTGTAATACTCAAGTGGATGTATATTTTCCATCAAGATTTTCATGTGTCAAATATTGTAATACATCAATAGATACAAATATCAACAAATATTCTAACACAAATATGCAGTTGCGACTAACAAAATTGTATACCCACAAATGCACAAATAAATTTCCATAGCTCATACATATATAATACTAAAAGCTGCATGAACAACTAAGACATCACAAAAATTCTTGTAATCCTTGATTAATCTCACACTATATGCATATTATTATACTAACCTTTTTAAATTTTACCTTGTTTGTTATATGTATGGTTTGTTAAATGTATCGTGTTATATTCACTAATACAGTTGATATTATTGCTTCATTTTTTTTATAATGTCATATTTCCACATTTCCAAATTTTAGACAACATTTGATTAATTTTGCAGACTCTCATTCAATAATATTGATAATATATATTTACATATGTCTCATTAAAGAATATTAATAATATATATCTTTATATATATCATTAGTTAAAGTAATCTAAATGTTTCTAGTACAAATATTTTAATATTTACAATATATATTATCAATTGATATATAAAGAAGGCAGATGTTGTTGAAGAAAGGATTAATAATTTTTTAAATTATTTTTAGATGTTTTTAGCTTCGTTCTACTCTTTTCTACGTTTAGAGATGGATAGAAATGCCAAGAGACGTCAAAAGTATGCTGAAATGCCAGAAAATGAAAAAAAAATCCTACGACGACGTAGAGAAACTCGTGCTGCAAAAAAGAGAAATGCTACTTTGCCTTCTTTTATCAAACAGTTGGTTATCAACCTTTCCACTCTACCATTGATAGCGAGCCTTCTGCCGATCAACTTTGTATTCATCAATCTAGTATTCAACTAGCACAAAATCTATCAATCGATATTAATGTTGATCATGTCGATGCAACTCATTCCTTTCTCCAACTGGAAGAAAGTCTTCATACAACATCAACAGTTGAAGCATCTAATATCATACGTCATAATTTAGATTGCCCAACTATATCTTCCTCTTTAATTCAACCTAGATTAATGATATCTGTTGAAGAACAAGGTATAAATCTTATTACCTGTATTTTTCCACTTTTTATTATTACTATATAAAATTATCAACCTTTTTCTAAATCTTTCAAGGGATAAATTGTCATCGTTCTTCGTCAAAGTTAGAATCTCTACAAAATTTATCTGTTGAGCCCCTATAGTTTCATCTTATTCCAAACTATGAACATTGTGATGCAAAGAGATTTTATCTAGAGCCCTCATCATTCTGTTGTTCACTAGGAGAGATTTGCATTGTCGCTCCTCAAATGCCATATGCTCTAAAACGATTATTTATTGGTAATGATGAAGAATATGAACATTTCAGGAAAAACATTCATATATATAATAACAATGTGACTTTTACTTTATATGGAGTTAGGTATGATTGAGAACTAACAAAAAATAAGAAAGGCATTTATACATTTCGTGTTCAAGGTCAAGTTTATCATTTTCTTGACAGTTTACTTTCAACAACTAATAAGGTACCTGGTATCCAACTCTATTTCTTTGATACTGATGAGGAACTGAAAAGAAGGACTCATAGTTGTGATAAACTTCGTGAGGATACATTAAAATTGATTATGGAAATTCTACAAGATAATCCCTATGCCAAATTCTTTAGAAGTCTTACGGACATTCCAAAGCTTGAGAATCATACAATAGTTCTGAGGTGTTATCCAGGCCTTGATCAACTTGTTTACAATCTTCCTAGTGCATCACAAGTGACTGCTACATGGACTGAGATCAATGATGAAAAGATTGATAAATTTCGTCACATCCAAGTCTATACTCACTTGGGAACAAGTTATAAAATCCAATCTTACTATGCATGTTATGACGCCCTTCAATATCCTCTTTTATTTCCTTATGGTGAATCTGGATGGCATCGTGGAATTAACAGGTTGATTTCAAAGAGAAATAGAAGCAATGTTTTAAGATGAAGGATCTAATGTTAATTTCAACACTTTTACTGATCCATTTGAATTGTTTACTATGGAAAACAAAGGCAAGTTTGTCTTTTCCTTTTTCATTTTTAAATATTGTTTATTCTTACCATTTAATTTATCAGATTTATTTTTTATTATTAGTTGCTAATCAAGAATATTGTGAAGATGGTATTGTTTCTGCTAGAGAATATTATTGTTACTGGCTCCAAATAAGAGAACATGATGAATCTATATTGCTTCATAGCTTAAGACTGCTTCAATAATTTGTTATGGGAGCTCACATAAAGATTGAAACATCTAGACTTGATTTCCATAGAAAAAGACAAAGATATTGCAAGGGGTTTAGGATAGTATTATCGTTGGTTATACAAAAGGTTCTAAAATTGCTCGTTGAGTTGTGCTTTCAGCTTTATTTATTGGTGGTCCAAGAGACATGAAACGACGTTATCTTGATGCAATGGCTCTAGTGCAAAAAGTATAATAAACCAGATATTTTCCTCACTATGACTTGCAACCTTATGTGGAAAGAGATTCAAGATAATTTAAGTTTTATAAGAAGCCACAAGATAGGTCGGATTTATTAATTAGAGTTTTCAGAGAAAAATTTAAAATTCTTAAAAATGAGTTGATAAAAAAAACAAATCTTTAAAGACGTGGCTACATATGTTTATGTTATTGAGTTTCAAAATAGTGGATTCCCTCGTGCTCATTTATTACTAATCCGCTGAAATTCCAGATCCTGATCAAAATTTGCGATTATATTCTCTTATCATTAAGCATATGATTCATAGTCCTTGTGGTCTTATGAATAAAGATTGCCCTTGTGTGAGAAATGGTGTGTGCAAGAACCATTATCCTAAAAGTTTTGTTCCTTTTACTATTCATGGTGAAGATAGTTATCCATGCTGTAGACGAATAGATGATGGTCGAAAAGTCAAGACTTGTAAACATGAGATTGATAATAGATGGGTGGTCCCTTACAATCTGTACCTCTTGCTGCTAATTGATTGTCATATAAATGTTGAAATCTATTCCACTGTGAAGCCTGTTAAGTACTTATATAAATAAATCTTCAAAGGCTATGATCTTGTCAATTTTAACATTGTCGATCAAAAGACTGTAATTGATATTGATGAAATTAGTAATTATTGATATTAATGAATGATCTTGTCAATTTTAACATTGTCGATCAAAAGACTGTAATTGATATTGATGAAATTAGTAATTTTTGAAAAGGTCGTTAGGTTTCACCTCTTGAAGCTTTTTGGTGTATATATGAATTTTGATTAGCAAAGATTAATCCATCAGTTTATATACTCCAGGTTCACCTTCCAGATCAACAGTTTATTTCCTTTGACAAAAATGCAAATCGGTTTTATTTGTTGAGAAAAATTGACTTCTCCAAAACAACGTTGACTACATTTTTCAAGATGAATTTGACAAATGAAAAGGTAAAAAGCATGAAATGTTTGCATAAAGATTTTTTAGAACATTTTGTTTGGAATCGAAAGAAAAAAACATGGTCTGAAAGACGTCAAAAGAAAGTGATAAGAAGATTGATTACTGTTGACCTTTAAAGAAGGAGAAAGCTATTACTTGAGGTTAGAAAGCTATTACTTGAGGTTATCACTCACATATATTAATGGACCAACATCATTTAATAATTTATTAACTGTGGATGGTCAAAAAACAAGTTGTTTTAGGGAGGCTGTGCTGAAGTTGGGACTGCTAACATACGATTTTTATATATAACAAACTCTTGAGGAAGCTGTTTTATTTCAAATGCTTACTTCACATAGACTTTTCTTTGGTGCACTCCCATTCTATTGTTCACCGACAAACCCTAAGTAGCTTTGGGAAACATTCAAAGATGATCTTTGTTTTGATTACCAACATATTTCCCCTATAAAGCATGTACATTTGAGGACATTACAAGGATGGTCCTTCAATATATTAATAAATCTCTAGAACAAATGGGAAAAGGCTTAAGCGATTATCATTTTGCTGATTATCGCTTTGAGATTGCCTATCACGAACATGTTGGTAAAGAAATACAAAGTAAGAAGAATATACAAGTTGATCCAGAAGACTTATTGTTACATTCAAGGTTGAATAACGAGCAGAAATACGTATTTGATTTGATTATGCATTCACTTTTGGCTTCAAGTCGTGGAAGTTTTTCTATTGATGGTCCTGGTGGAACAAGGAAGACTTTTTTGTATAGAGCTATTCTTGCAATTTTATGGTCACAAGGTCATATTGCAATTGTTATTGCTATATCAGGTGTTGCAGCATTAGTCATTCCTAGTGGTCGGATAGCTCACTCAAGATTTCAAATCTCTCTTGATTTTTCAAAGAAGAAAGTTTGTAAATTAAGTAAGCAGAGCAGTGTTGCAAAATTGATATTTGAATCTAGTCTTATCTTATAGGATGAGGCATCCATGGCAAAATGAGAAGCAACATTTCATGACTTATTTCAAGATATCATAGACTCCAATCAACCTTTTAGAGGAAAGATTGTTGAATTTGGCGATGATTTTCACCAAACTTTGCCAGTCATAGACTAAGTTATAAAACAACAACTAATTGATTCAAGTCTTCTAAATTTGCATCTCTGGCCACACATGCATAAATTCTCTTTGACAATAAATATGAGAGCTATATCAAATCCAGCTTTTTTTGAATTTTTATTACAAGTAGGAGAAGGCATAGAATCAGTTAACAAGCATGATCAAATTTCCTTACCAAAATAATTAGTTATTCCTTACCATAACAAGGATGAATCTCTTAACAAGTTAATTTTTTAATGCTTTATTTTATTATTGATTTTATTTTTTTAAATTTAAAATATATGTTTCCAATATATCATTGCCTTCTCCAGGTTACTTCAAAACGTCTTCCCTAACTTAAGCTTGTATTCATCTGATCCATATCAAATGATAAATAGATATGTATTGTGTCCAACAAAGGGTTGTGTTGATGAAATTAATGACATTATAATCAACAAATTGTCAAGAAATTTGCATCCATACATGAGTTTTGACAAAACGGTTGACTAAAGGCATTAAGCAGATTGTGAAGATTTTCTCAATTCTTTAAATCCTAAAGGTCTACCTCTACACAAACTATTACTCAAAGAAGACTCTCCAATTATGCTCCTGAGAAATTTAAATCTAACTGAGGAACCATGCAATGGGACAAGGTTGATATGTAAGCAAATAAAACACCATACAATTTTTGCAGAAATTGCCTTTTGACCTCACAAAGGAAAATTAATTTTTATAACTAAGATTCCTTTGCAATCTTCAAAGAATGAAAAAAATGGAATACCTTTTATCAGAACACAATTCCTTGTTCGTTTATGTTTTGCAATGAACATAAATAAATCCCAGGATTAAACACTTGATTATGTTGGAATTTATCTATGTCAGCCTGTATTATCACATGGATAACTATATATGACTTTGTCAACAGCTTGGACTCCTGAATCAATTAAAGTTCTAATTATTCCAGAAACTTTTGAGTCTTAAAAACTTAATCAAAAAACAAGAAATATTATGTTATATGAAATTTTCCAATTAGTCAAATTATAAAGTATAAAACTATCAAAAGGTATATGAATTATTTTGTTCAAGTTTATTTAATTTCATTTCATATAAAAAAACTTTTTCGAATTATCTAATTTAATTTAATTTCATATAAAAATTATTGGTTATTTTATTGAATAGTTTTTTAAAGGGTGGAAAAGCATTTAGTCATCAAGGATATTTTACCCGATGCTCAATGGTGATCATGTGAAATTACTATATAAGAAAAACAATATATTGTTACATCACCAGGCACGCCATCAAAAAAACAAAAGTTTATCTTTTTTAATTAAGAGGCATGACAACTATACTTTCGTCATTAAAATTCTTCCCTGGTTTTTAAACTTTATTATTAACTGTTTGTTTATTATTAACAGGGATCACAAGTCAAAGCTATTATCTTTAATAATGATATCCAACGAATGAGCCATATTTTGTAACCATATAAGAAATTTGAATTGTTTTTAACATTTAAACCAAATCAAGATGAAGTGATACAGCAGTTCATTCAAGTTTTGAAAAAACAATAAACGTTATAAAGACTTATGAAGTGTTGTGTTGTGTGAAGTGTAAAAAAGAAACGTTTACACAGAGAAGGGTAATAGATGAAAGATATTTATGGAACAATTGATTTTTACTTACCTGTATCCATAATTGTTTTTGTTTTCGTAAAATGTTGACATTACTTGATACAAGTTTATTTCCTCTCTTCTTCGTGAACTTTAGCAACTTCGCCAATGGTTCAGAATTCCCATTCATAAGTTTTCTAAAACTTATATATCCTTTTACTAACCATCACATTGGTTCACTAACCATTATGTTGGTTCATTGTTAGAAGAGAGAGAGAAAGGGTCTTTGACCCATTTGAGATCTATTATTTAATACCTAATAACCATTATCTTGGGTCCTTTTCATGAGACTCAAATCTATAAGTCACATGGGACATTAAATAGTCTAACAATCTTCCACTTGGCCCATGTTACGACTTTGTGATCCAACAATAAAACTTTAAGTGCACACAATATATGGAATCGATCAAGTCATCCTTAATTAAATTAAGCTATTGGGATCATGGTGGTCACAAATTATATAACATGATTCCTTCCATGTATCACAGAATCAACTCAACTTAACAAACTTTAAGTGGGTAATACGGTAGTTGTTATCTCACAAATAATAATTAGTGTATACAAAATAATATGGATAACCAGTAAGTGAGCAAAAAACATATGACTGTAATTGAATTCACAAGTGTCATAACAATTCGAGCAAGACAATTATATGTATATCTACATGTCAAAACGTTGTGCTAACAAGGACTTATCTATAAGCCCACCCGTTTAATATGACCAATAAATGTTTTGGGCGGTAAGCCTTTCATTAATGGATCTGCTATCATGAGATCGGTACCAATATGCTCAATTGACATTTTATGTTTTCGCACTTCTTTTTTCACAGACAAATACTTCAAATTCATCTGTTTCATACCCTTTAAATGTTTGTCATTCTTAGAGAAGAATATAGTTGCAGAATTATCACAATAAATTCTTAATGGTCTTGTAATACTGTCGATAAGACCAAGACCTAAGATAAAGTTCCATAACCACAATCCATGAACTGTGGCCTCAAAGCACGCCACAAGCCTCTATAGTGGAAGTAGCAATGACGAATTGCTTTCCACTTTTCCACGAAACTGCTCCTTCGGCTAATAGGAACATGTAACCGAATGTAGATTTCTGTGAGTCTACACAACCAATATAGTCTAAATCCGAGTAACCTATCACTTCGAGATGGGTTGATCTTTTATATGTGAGCATATAGTCCTTGATGCCTTGTGAGTATCTAAGGACTTTCTTTGCAACTTTCTAGTGGTTCATTCCAGGATTGCTTTAATATCGTCCTTGCATTCCAACAGTAAAACTGATATCTGGCCTAGTGCATGTTTGAGCAAACATTAAGCTCCGAACTACTGACACATAAGGAATAGACTCTATGTCCTTACATTCTAAATCATTTCCTGGACATTATATTAGACTAAATTTGTGCCCTTTCTAAATTGGAACTATCCCTGCAGAGCATTTTTTCCATTTGAAATCTTTCTAATATTTTCTCGATGTAACCTTTCTGAGACAATCCTAACAATCCTTATGATCTATCTCGGAATATTTCTATTCGTATAGCATAGGATTCCTCACCCATATCTTTCATTTTGAAATTATTAGAAAGCAATTTTTTTACATCATATAACCAAACAATATTATTCGTAGCAAGAAGGATATCATCAACATATAGAACTAATATAATGAACGTGCTCCCACTAACCTTTATATAGATACACCGATCAATGATGTTTTTTACAAAACCATAAGACGTAATGATATCATTAAACTTAAGATACCATTGTCAGGAAGCTTACTTTAGTAAATATATTGACTTTTTTAATTGACACACTAATCGTTCCTTTCTTGTGGTATGAAAGCCTTCTGGTTGATTCATATTCACTTCTTCTTTCAAGTCACCATTAAAAAAGGTGGTCTTTACGTCCATTTGGTAAAGCTCTAAATCATAATGAGCCACTAGTGTCATAGCAATTCTTAAGGATTCCTTCTTTGAAACTGGAGAGAAGGTCTCTTTATAGTCAATACCATCCTTTTGAATGTAACTTTTGACAACAAGTCTTACCTTTCAATGTAGCCTTGTGAGTCACGTTTGGTCTTAAAAACCCATTTATAACCCACTTGTTTTGCACCTTCCAGTAACTTAACTAATTCCCAGACTTTGTTATCATCCATCAATTTCAACTATTCTTTTATATCATTAAACCATTTTTCATAATTGTTGCATTCCATGGCTTGTTTGAACGACACTAGATCCTTATCAATGCTCAAGTCACATTCATGTTCAAGTGAGTCAATTTCATAGTCACTTGAAATAGCTGGTCTTCTCTGCCTTACAGACCCTCGTACTGCTACTTCTTGTGGCATCACTTGATCATTTGTAACTTAAACATCATTAGCTGGTTCGTCATTAATATGTTCAATTTATGGAATTGGAACATTATTTTTTTTGTTTCGGTATATTGCGTATTCGTGATGCAATAACAGGAATAATAATCGGTGGAATCACATTTGATGTAGTAGATTCTACTCATCTTGGAGAAGTTTCTACTCGATTCTCATGAATATCCACTTTTTGTGGTTCTCCACTCCCACTAATTTGACCATTCTCAATGAACTGAGTGTTACCAGACTCAACTATTCTCATACTATGGTTAGGACAATAAAATCTATACCCCTTTGACTTTTCGGGATAGCCAATGAAATAACCACTAATGATTCTCACATCAAGCTTTTTTTCATATGGATTATACAGCCTTACTTTTGTCGGACAACCCCGAATGTGAAGGTATCGTAAACTAGGTTTCCTTCTTATCATAAATTATCTTAGGAACTGCCTTACTAAGAATCCTATTTAGCAGGTACACAGAGGTCTTTAATGCATGCATCCACAATGATAAAGGTATAATACTATTACTTAACATGCTCCTAACCCTTTCCATAAGAGTACGATTAAAACTTTTAGCTACACCATATGTACTAGGCATTATGTATTGTGCACATATGCCTCGACTAGCAAGAAACTTTGCAAATGGAACTGGACATTGTCCACTTTCTTCAAATTTTCCATAATATTCACCA
>JANSVA010000216.1:33143881-33165650 GCA_025504915.1 Erythroxylum reticulatum
ATGGGTTAGTTGAAGTAAAGGTGGTAAATAAATGCATAAAGGGGTATTTTGGGTAGTTTACCTAAGGTTTAAAACACTAAGGCATTAAAGGAAGGGCAAGGTGGACTTTTCTCATTCATTAAGGGTTAAATGGGAAAGGAAAGGTATAGTTTTGGGTTGGAGAAGAAGAAACGTGAATAGGCAAAAGAAGAAATTTTATACAAAATTGAAAAAGTGAGAAAGAGAGGTTTCGGTGAAGTTGAGAAAAGAATAGAGCTTTGGGCTAGGTTTCATCTTTTCTTAGTCTTAAAGAAAGATTTTAAGGTTACCTAAGAAGGGAAAAAGAAAGAGGAAAGGGAGAGCTTTTTTTAGAGCTAATAATCTCATAAATTGGTAAAGATTCAAGGTAAGTTTGATTTTTATACTTAGGTAAATGGATAGGGTTTTAGTTCATGAAGTTTAGGAAATACATGGGCTTTAGCAATCTAGAGTCAATTTTAGTGAATGTACTTTATAGGTTCTTAATTTTGAATTCCTATTGAATGGGAATTTTATCTTTTGTGAAGGAAATAGAAGAGGGGATCAAGAGAGGCAAGAGGAGCAAGAGGAAAGACATCCTTAAGCAAGGAAATTAATGTGGGTTGCATTTTTATAATTGAGTTAATAAGCCATAAATTTCCTTCAAATAAATGTAATTTAATGATTTTTGAACTACCTTATAAATGTGCATTTATTGTCCTTTAAATGATTAAGAATGTGCCACAGGTTGTTGTGAGTGAATTTTGGAGTGAATTCCAATTGCTTTGCAATTGTTATATTTGTTGCTTTTTAATGAGTTGAGAAATGGATTTGATGCTTGGTATAGGAATGTGGCTGTTGAATTGTGAAATGATGATGGGAATGCATATGAAATATGTCATATTCATGAAAAGCAAGTTTTTTTAAAAATGTGACAATTAAGCAAACTATTTTCAGTTCATGAATTACATGTTATGCGGGTTTGGTGTAGTCCACTTAAGAATCTCACGTGCATTTTGACCAAGATAAAGGCTTCTCCCGCCTGCCTGCTAGTGGCACGGAGCTCCTCCATGGACTCCCTCAACTTTACGACTACATAAGACCATTATGTGGGATTGTGTAGTTCGTCATGTTCATGGTCTTACCCAAACCATTATGAAGTGCTTATGTGTTTACATGTGTTGACAAGCTTAATGAATGCATGTCTTATGTGAGTTATGAATTGGTTTGAAAAGTTGTGAATTTGAGAAATTTATGTTTTATGGATTTGCATGAGAATTTGCTTTGATTTTGAAGGTTTTAAATTGTTTTGTTTATTACCGATTATAAAAATGTTACCCATGGGCTTTAAGCTCACCCCCATTCCTTCCCTCTCCAAGTGATGAGCTAGAGATCAAGTGAAAGAGAATCGAGGCATCACTCCAAATTCTGCATCTTTTTGTGTTTTAAGCTAGATTTGTAACTACAAGGCTTTAGTTGCATTTTGAGCAAATTACTGTTCATGTATCTTTTTGTAATTTGAAATTTTGAGATATTGATATTTTGTTGCTGAAAATTCCTACTAAAGCTTTGTAAAAACTCTTATAATTTGATGTTAATTACGTATTTTTGTGTTTTGATGATGATATGTCAATTTGTTCATTGCATTTTTCAAGATTTCCATAAGGATGAGAATTTATGTTCTGGCTTCGAGGGAAATACTGTATTGATTTAGGCTGAATTGGATGAAGTTGTCTTCTTAAAAGTTGTAGATTATTTTTGCATCTTTCCAATGATATATAGGATGAAATTTTTAGACATTGGAATTGAAAGATATTATTTTTTGAATTTGGTGATGTTGCATAGGATGGACTTCCGGGAAAGCTTTTTTTTTTGAAAATTTGACCTTTATAGAGATAAAATTTGTTTTTAATTTCTTCATGAAAGTTGTAGATATTTCTTTTATCTTTCCATTAATATAAAGTTTGCAAAATTTGGAGTTTTGGATAAAAAGTTATAAAGTTTAGAAATTGGGATGTCGGAATAAGAAAAGTAGAAGGAGAAAGTTGAGATTGCTACTCGACGGTGATGTGCGAAAAGTCACCATCATGCACCGTCGCCATCACGACTTTTGCGGCCGAGCTCCCGGTCGCAATCGTGCCACAGCACGATCGCGACCCGTAGGTTCCCCCTAGCTGAACATGTTTCACTGTTTTGATCGTATCTTTGTCGTCCGACCTCCAAATGACCTTATTTTTAAATCATTGGATTCCTAACACATTTCTCTATCTCTCAAAAAAAATTTACATCTTTTTGTATTAAGTTGAAAAAGTTTAGTTGAATCAAAGTGAGGGGATCGTTTGGAATAATATGAGTTGGATATTTTTACTAAACATGCTTCAATATTTTGGTGATATCTTGACCTTTAGAGCTCTAAATGTGATTATTCTTCTCTCTAAATAAACTAGAGACATATATCCACAAATTATCTGAAGGAATCAAATTTTAATTTAGTCCCTAAAACTTTCGATTTCAGGACGAAATTTGAGAATAGTGTACTAGTTTATTCTGAGAATAGTCCAAAAAGGTTTGGACTATAACTTTTCGATTTTTGTTCCAAATTGAATGATTTTGGTTTCATTAGAAACTTAAGACAATGTGAAACAAATGTTCAGAAGAAGTTAGTTTGAAATTCCTGTTTATAGTTTCCCAAAATCTATTTGGAAGTAGGTGAAATGAGTTCTTTTTTTATGTTTGACTGGTGTGGGCACGCCACCCTTGTGGGATGCACGTCCAGATGTCACGTAGGATGTCGAGCGCGTAACTAGCAAGGGTGGGGTCTCCAACAAAAAGACTAGAACATGTTTTCTTTTTAATTATAAAGGAAGTAGTTGATCTTATAGGCTAAAGTATAGAGATACTTAAACAAACATGTGGGTGCTTGCTAGAGAACAAGTTCACTAATCATACTCGATATGAGAAATCCATTTGGAGCATTACTTGTATATCTATGGAATTCTCATTATGATGATTGTATAAATAATTCTTTTATTTGAGGTCATCAAAGTTATCTTGTATAGGGATTGCTATGTTTTTTATACTACTTATGATCTATTTAATCATAGGTCATTGGATGTAGCATGAACTATATGGAGATAGTTGAGTAATCAAGATAGGATTTATCACCCTAAGTAATTAGGGAGAATGATTTGTTTTTTTCTATTAGTATTAATTTAAGAAATCCTTGGCCAAGGTGAATTGATGGTTTGTAAAATGTTTACAAATGTCATTAATTGAATCGATAACTAATGGCAGAGAACTAATATGATCAGACTCAAAATGGAGTAGATATTAATTTCCTGCTCTATGTCTAATCGGAACATTGTATGATGAAAAGATTGAATTATACGAAAATCATACACGAAAAGCTTAGTCAAAACTACTTTGACATTTCTAAATATTTAGGTAGTTATGATGCATTGCTAGATGCTAATCTTGATTTATGATTATAAATTGTTTAATTGGAGAATTAAAGATAAATAAAAAAGGAGTTGTAATTTATCTAATTCTATTTATAAATTATAATTATAACTTATAATCAGTGTCAACATGTTTGGGAACCTAATGGGTCTCACATATAGAATGGGTTAAAGAGAGCAAAGTTAATTTAATCAAGTCAGACTTGATTGTAAAGTTTGAGAAACTTTATGATTAAATATGAGATATTTAATAAATAAGGATCAATATGAGATATTGAGTCTTATATGGCCATAATTGGCATTTAATTAGAATTATTTTTAATTTTAATTGAAATTAGAATTTAATTTCAATTAAATTACTAAAACATCTAAAGCTTATTATAAATAAGCCTAAGCTCTATAGAGCTGGCACTTTTTGCTTAACCTTCTCTGTAAGAGTTACAAAGTTCTCTCAACCTGTTTTATAGATACTGTTAGAGGACAAACACTTGTGTGGCTGTGGTAGTTGAGACGACTTGATTTCGAAAATAGTTCAAGGGATACAACAAGATAAAGATCGAACTTCAAAATAAGGTATGAATTAAATTTCTACTTTATTATGATTTGTGTTAATCATTTTATAGAATTAAATAGATCTTGGTTTTTAGGATATTAAAAGTTGGTTTTTAGGATATTAAAAGTCACGAAAAAGTCTTATGATTATTCCACTATCGTCAGGATCTGATCTCATCCTAGTTTCCCAACAATCCCATCATTTTTCACTTGGTGATTCAAGCAAAGCCAAAAAGGAAGAAAACGAAAAGAATTAGAGAAATACTTTGCCAATTTTAAGGTTTGGGATTTCACTTAGTTGATTTATGTATTTTTGTATGATTGAATGGATATAGAGATTCATTTGGTTGTGGAATTGTTGTTAGGATGTTGCTTTGGTGTTATTTTGGTGTTATCTTAGATAGAATTGGTTGAGGATGACAAGAGAGTATTATGTAACAGAATTATATCTAGGGTTTGTTTGAGTAATAACTCAACCTCCAGGCCCCTAATTGTGTGAGTTTAGTTTCATCTAAAACTTAAAACATAGAGCTAAACATCTCTAGAAGGGACTCTGACTTATTTTTGGCTCTACGACCTTGTAAATCGAGATCAAAAAAGGTGATCTGATGTTGCTCCTTTTTTGGAGTAGCTTGTAAAATTTTGATTATATTTCATGATTTAGAAATCCAAATGGTCTTATTATTGGTGCTATAGAAACTATAAACATAGAGGGAAAAAAATGTCTAGAAGGCCTAGATACCCAGTTATGAATTTTTCTATATGCATATTAAGAAACAAGTAGTGGTATAAATGGAGAGAGTGTCTATCACGACAGTGGCATTGTTTTTTTTCATTTTTTTACCAAATCTTATCCGAATCTTTTTTAATATGTATGAGATCTTTCAAACACTTCCAAATAAATGAAATAGTACTTACCATGTATGAATTGGGTGATTGAACAATGGAATTTAAGATTAAGCATAATGCGTTCTAAAGAAAACTTACTTATACATAAATGATTTGCATGCATATTTATTACTCAGCTCATATATATATATATAGTATGATTATAAAAGTGTGATATTGACACCCTCCTAATGGTGGTAAGTTATGACTTGTATGTATAAACACATATATAGATTTTATGACTTGAAATATATTTCATATAATTTTTTGATATATGAATTGCGAAATTTGAAAATGGTTAAAGGTAATGTTACAGTGCCTGCTCTATTTTCTTGGTTATGGATAGATAGGCATGCCTATAAGGTTATAGCGCATCTCCTATAGTTTGATAGCTTTAGGTATCCACGATTCAATACCTTTGGTTAAGCATAGTTTGATATGTTCGGTTATCCACAACAGCCGTTATCCACACCTATAGAAAATGTGCAGGCTTAACACAGAAAGGAAACTTAGTAGTCAGAAATAAGAAATGCAGTATGAAAATATTAATAATTGGTATTGATGAGCATTTGCATTGTTTATAATGACGAATTGTAATTATGTGCGTTAATATAGATAATTTGTATCATATCAATATTTGGCTTATAAATGTGCATTTTCAGCATATAAAGAATATGTTAAAGCATCTTCGCAATATTTACTTTTCTTAAGTATGCCATCATTGTTTATATGAGCATTGAATACCAATGTTTTATTAATGAATGTGAATTTATAGTATATGAGTTGTGATATTTCTGAATGTGTGCGCTTGGCAGATGACTACTATGAGTGGTCATCTAAACTAGGTGCTTTCCCCACTAAACTTTCAAGCTTAGTATAGGTGTTAATCTATGTAGGTCCAAGTCAAAGGAGTGAGTTACAAGGTACATCTATAGGGACCAAAGCCAATAGATAAAAGAAAAAGTAATTTTAGAATGTGTTTTTAGTTATAGATGATTGCACATGAAAAAAAAGGAAATTGTATGTTTTCTTCTAGATTACCATGTAAATGTAAAGATGTTTTACTAACTGTTAAATCATAATGTTAAGTATTGGGAAGTTTTGTAATGTGTATATATATATCATAAAACATAATTCTATACCTTGAATGAATGTATAAGAATTTGGTTGTTATGTGTGTTGATGGTTGTAGGTTCCCTATAGGGGGAATTACACAAACTCACCAAATTAGCTCACTTTATACCTGTTCGACCTATATATTATATGGATTGATTAGCTGAAATATTTGTGAATTAGATTGTTTAGCCACATGGAGTGCCATTGTCAATTGTTTTTGACTGAGACCCATAATTTACATCAAGATTTTGGAAAAATCTACAAGCAACTTTGGGTACTCGAAAGAGCTTCAACATAGCCTTTCACCCATAAACTGATGGGAAATTTGAGAGTTATATAGATGCTAAAAGATATGCTTAGAGCATGTGTTATGGAGTTTCCAATCAATTAGGATAGGTACGTTTCTTTGATGGAATTTGCCTACAATAATAATTTTTAGTCCAATATAGGCATGGTGCCATATGACGCATTATATGACAGAAAATGTAGAACCCTACTTTGTTAGGTGTAATTGACTAAGAATAAGATGATTGGGCCTAACATAGTCGAAGAAATATAGGAGAAATTGAGGATTATTTAACAAAGATTAAAGGCTACGAGTGATAGACAGAAATTGTATGCTGATTTAGAGAGGGCAAACATTAAGATTCGAGAAAAATGGAAAGCTTAGTCCAAGACTGATACATCCATATGAAATCTTTAAAAGGATTAGGCCAATGGCATATAGTTTGGCTATTTCTATGGAACTATCCAAGTTGCATGATGTATTCTATGTCTCAATGCTACGAAGATACAAATCAAATGACTCACATGTGTTACCAATACAAGAAATAAAGGTCCAACTAGACTTCTCGTATGATGAAGAGTTAAAGTTAATCCTGGATTAAAAAAAAAGTGAGATAGTTAAGGAATAAACAAATTCCTCTTATAAAGGCACTTTGGCAACATCATGGCATTGAAGAGGCAACTCAGGAACCATCATCGATGATGAGAACTCAGTACCTGCAGCTATTCAATACAGGTATGAATTACAAATTCTTTTAAGGGGGAGAGAAATACAAGATCCCAATATGTAGAAGCATTATAATATGTCTAGGGTGTATTAAGAAGTGAACATAAAGAATTAAGTGCATCTAAGCATAGTAAGGGACATGATGGTAATAAATTTAAAAGATAAGGGTAAATTGGTAATTTCTTCATTTAGGCATGGACATGAATAATTATATGTGAGTTATGGACTAGAATGAAATCAATTGATGACTTTATATGCCAATGTGGGAATAAAAGGATGAAGAAAGACCAAATGTGCAATTTTGCCAAAAATCAACATATGAACCAATGGGATTGAAACATGTGTCTAAGACTAGGAACTTTAGAGGGATGTGTATGGAGTGTTTTAACTATATAAATATCTCTTCTCGTCTTATTTCCCTTCCATCTCCTTAATCACATCATTTTGCCTAAGAAATCAAGCTATTCCTAAGTGAAAATCAAGGTAAAAGTTTATGGTTCTCTTCGCATCTTCATTTTTCTTGCTTTGCTTAAGAAGAACTAGAATTTTAAGGTTGGATATGGGATTGAGATATGTATTTTTGATATTTTAGTTGGTGAATTAGGCAAATCTAAAAGGGAAGAGAAGGAACAGTACTAAAAGAAGAGCTAATTGGAAAATTTTAAGGTTTGAGATTACACTTAGTCTAATTTCTATTTATGTGCACGTTTGAAGGGATTCAAAGATTCATTTGGATGTGAAATGGTTGATGGAATGATGCTTTGGTGTTACCTTGCATAGAATTGGTTGAATATGACAAGAGAGTATTGTGTAGTGGAATTATGTTTAGGGTTTGTTGAACTAGTGATTTTTTTAGTCATAACTCAGCCTGCAGACCTCTAAGTTGGATGATTTCAGTTTCATATGAAAACTAATATGTAATCAAAATATCTAGAAGAGACTTTGACTTAATTCTAGTCTTATGAAATTAAAAATTGAGATAAAAAATGGTGTCCTAATTTTACCACCTTCCTCAAGTTTCTTCTAATATATGGTAGTTGTTCATCAAACATCCTGCAAGAGTTAACTTTTGTTTTCCTTTATCTTCTACCACTCCCACTTTGCTATCCATTCCTTTTGCCCAAGAAAAAATATATATAACCGAAGCTTGTCAAGCTATACCATGGTGTACGTGAATTGCACAGAGTTTAGGGCTTTATGATAGTTGAAGATCTTGGAGTTTTATCAAGTAAGTGTTGTGTAAATATTTTAGAGTTGTTAATTTATGAGATAAATTCAATGAATTAACTGTCATTTTCATGATCATGGAATTAACGATCATCTTCATGAACATTGTGCTAATGAGATGAAAAATCTGGATATAATGTTATTTAGTATTTGATGGTTATTTGTGATCAGATAATGTAGAAATGATTTTCTTGAAGTTGAATGATCTTAGAAAACTTGTATAATTAGGTGTAGAAACAATTTGAAGAAAACAAAAGTGAAGGCTTTTTTTTCACTTTATACATGAATGATGAGTATAATAAGAGATGAGAAGATTGTTTAAAGTGGATGTAGGGAAGAAAAATAGAGAATGTACAAAAGGGTTGACAAGCAGAGAATGTGAAATGCAAACTATAATGAGTTATATAACTGATATCTGGTTTTTGAGGAATTAGGGATTTTGAGTAAACTAGCTTATTTAAGACCACCATGAAATTGTGTTATGAATGAGTTGAATGGAAATAGAGTAGAAATAGAAAAAAATTTTGAAGATTGAGGCGTAGGAGTTAGGGGGAGAAGAAGCACAATGAATGAAGAAGAGAAGTTAGAAAAGTTAGTAATGATCTGAAACTTCCTTGACTAAACTATATTGATCTAGGATAAACTAGACCAAGTTTTCTTCTAAAAATTATGGATTACCTCTCTAGCTTTCCAACGGTATATAGTATGACATTTTTAGACATCTAATTCGAAAGTTATGATCTTTATAAGTAGAGATACTTTAGAAAGTGCAGTTAGT
The DNA here is from genome assembly GCA_025504915.1 of Erythroxylum reticulatum. Classification (NCBI taxonomy): domain Eukaryota; kingdom Viridiplantae; phylum Streptophyta; class Magnoliopsida; order Malpighiales; family Erythroxylaceae; genus Erythroxylum; species Erythroxylum reticulatum. The sequence continues at coordinate 33,152,910 of JANSVA010000216.1, forward strand.
GATTCAAAATTTTTGGTGATGTGAGAAAGACCTTGTAGAAACCTCTCTTCTTATGCACTATAGATTGAATCATCTTCTTATGCACTATTGAAACCTTCTTTCTTATGCACTGTAGATGTAATCTTCTTATGTTGACCTTCTACATCTTCTTAGGTTGACCTTTTGTATCTTCTTAGGTTGACCTTTTATATCTTCTTAGGCTGACGTTTTGTATCTTCTTATGTTGACCTTTTTCTTCTAAGGTTGACCTTCTGTATTTTCTTATGATGACCTTCTGTATTTTCTTAGATTGACCTTCTGTATCTTCTTATGTTGATCGTGTATCTTTTTATATTGATCGTCTTGATTTTCTTATCCACTGTAGGCTGAATCTTCTAGCCTATTGTCTAGTCCAATTCTGACCCTTTAGATGACAAAATCTCACTTTGATTCTTCATGAAACTGTAGATCTATAATTCTTCTTTCAAACCATCTAAAAATGAACTTAAATCGACATCTATAGAGAAAGTTATGCCAATTGTCACAAAACAGGTTTAATATGATTAAGGACAAAACCTTGTTTGGTTCTTTCGACCATAACTTTGTTATCTAACCTCCAAATGAAGTGATTTTTAGACAATAGATTCCTAAAAAATTTTCCTACTTTTTTATAAAATTTTATAGCTTTTGATACTAAATTGAAAAATATTGATTGAATCAAATTAAGGTTATCGGATGGAAGAGTATGAATTGGATATTTAACGGAACATACTTCGGTATTTTGATGATATCTTGATTTATAGAGATCTGAATGAGATGATTCTTGTTTCAAAATAAACTAGACATAGATCCAAATGATCTGAAGGAATAGAATTTAAATTTAGTCCCCAATACTTATAGTTTGTGGACGAAAGTTAGGTATGGTGTACTGTTTTAGTTTAGTAAAAGTCTGAAAATTTTTGGGCCCAAACTTTTAGAATTTGGAACCAAATTGAACGATATTTGTGTCATTAGAAACGTAAGAGATTGAAGAGAAAATTTCTAGAAGAGGGTATGAACAAATTACATGATTTTCACTTTCTGATTGAACGTGAACAATAGACCCGAAAGTGAGGTATAAACCTAAGTATAAATTACTTAGATGAGTCTTGATATGGGACTAATTTTTGGATGACACTAATGAATAAATACCTAGGATTGTCATGAACATGCATTGTACATATTTTATTACATATATGTGCATTGTTAAACACTTATACTTGTCCAAATTGTGATATATGTGTATATTATTTGATATAGAGGAGCAACTAGAACATCAACGTCTAGATGTTGCCGTAAGAAACTTGTGAGTAACCTAGATGGTTTCTCTCGATTGATTGATTGTTTTTTTTTCTGTTTGAATTATTTGGATGAAAGTAATTTCGTTGTGATAATTTTCGGACAAAAGGTACGATGATTGCAATATGGGAATGAGATTTTTAAGTGCTATTTGTATATGAATATGACTAACTAGATGTTTCATGGCATGATTGATATTGATAGATGCATTCCAAACATGAATGCATAATCGGATAATGGGAGATGTGACTAGAGTGACCACCGAAAATGAGCTAAGAGCTCCAAATGTGATTAAGAGCCAAAGACTCACTACATAAAACGAGCCCTGTATCCCTAACGGATAAGGGACAGTATAAACAAGCCCGATATCCATAATGGATACAGGACAGTCTAGGCACTCAATTACAACAACTCAATAATTGGGAAAGAGTCACATGAGCATTTCATATACATTTTGTTAAGTATGTGTGACTGACTGAAATATAAAATTGTCTATGTTTAGGTGAAAATGTGAGATGTAATTATCCAAAAATGTGAATATATGTTATGTGAAATGATGTGTTGCATGAATTGAGTGAACAACTGATGATGGTTACCTCATTGAGTTGGCAAAACTCACTAAAATTGCAACGTTGACTTTTTAGGACCAAGACACGACTTTAGCTACTGAGAGACTCTACCAGTAGTGTAAACTTGTGATTTGGGAAGTGAAGTCATAGCTTAAAGGTCGGTCAGCTAGGTTTTGGACAGATTAGATAGACTTTGCATATTTCCTCTTTCATATAGCACTTTGGTAGTAGAATTTCATGATGTACTTATAAGAAATACTGGAAGACATTTTGTAGACCTTTGGGTTTTATGAAATGAAATGAGGAAATTTTCAATTTTAAAATATTGTGACTTTCTTATGAGGATTATAAGTGAATAAAGTAGATGATGCCATGGTATGTGAATGTAGTGATTGAACGTAGCGCACCGTTATCATAGGATATATACTGGAATGTCCTAAGGGTGCTCTAGTATGTAGCCTACAGTAAAAGGGCACTACATTTAGGTGGTATCAGATCATGGTTTGGCATCCATAGGGATATCTAGGAGTGTTAAGCATGAAATATTGTGGAGAATGCAGATAATGATTGAAGTTCTTGTTTGTTATAGGTCATCTGCGTTAGGTGAACAATTAGAGCAACTAGATGACCTAGGATCGCTAGGAGCCAATAAGGAGTCCTTGGTACCTTGACTGCAGGAGATGCCTCCTAGAGTCCCCGAGAGAAGGGAGAGGCAGTATGACAGGTTGCGGAAGCAGGGGGTTGTGGATTTCTATGGCAACATAAACCTTACTGAGGCCGAAGGATGGCTGGAAAACACTGAGAGGGCTTTTAATCAGATGGACTGTGAGCTGGATGAGAGGTTCGATTATGCAGTGTCTTACTGCAGGGCCCAGCTTACCAGTGGTGGAAGACTATCCTGGGCACTAGCCTTGCCAATTGAAGTGGGAAGACTTTATGAGGGTCTTCAGAGAAAACTACATGCCCAAGATCTACTTGGACAGGAAGATGAAGGAGTTCCTGGACTTGAAGCAGGGTAGGATGTCAGTGGCAGAATACGAGATTCAGTTCAATAAGTTGATGGGCTATGCTACTGATTTGATCTCTAAAGAAGAAGATAAGTGTAGGAGGTTTGAGGGTGGGCTCAATAAGATCAGAACAAGGTTGACGCTTTCAGACCTGAATAATTTTACTAAGTTAAGAGCTGCTTCGATCAGAATTAAGCAACTACTGAGAGAGAGACAAGAAAAGACTAGGCATGGGTCCAGAATGAAGAGGTCTAGTTAGAGTCGAGGTAGTTCTAGCGGCAAATTTAGTAAGCATCAGAACAGAGCCTTTAGACCACTAGCTGGATCAAGGCAGTCAGGATTTAGATAGAGGGGTGGTTTTATACAGTTTAGTAGTGGAAGAGGTGTAGTGCAGAGTCAGTTGCCTCCATGTGAGTATTATGAGACAAGGCACAGTGGTGAATGCTGGAAACTATCTAGAGCTTGCCTTAGGTGTGGCTATTTTGACCACCAGATTAGGGATTGTCCTGCTACTTTGGGAGCTTAATTTGGTGTGAGTGGGAGATCTGAAAGTGATGCTACAGTCCAGCAAAGCAAAGGTAGTGGATTCGAACAAAGAGGTTGAGGGAGAGGCAGAGCGAGCTTTGGGAGTCCGTCGATGATGACTGAGGTACAGAGCAGCCAACCGCAGCCCCAGGCACGAGTTTATGCTGTGACCAAGCAGGAGTGTAATGCCCCAAGTTAGGGGTTAGGAAAATTGAGGAATTTCAGTGCACTAATTGTCAACACATATAAATTATTGTGCATGCATTCATTTACATATTTCAGGCAAAATGGATTTGTAAAATGCGAATAAATTGTGGAAAATTTATTTGGAGTCTATTTATATTATTTTAGAATTTTTGGGAATTTCAGAATTTTTTCTAGAAATTTTGAGACCTTAGGAAAAATAGACCAATGGTAATTAGACATGTAGCACTTCTTTATGTGTGACAAATGGCCTGAGATGTTGGAGACATGTGGTAGCTTGCAAGAAAGGCAAATGGGAGTCATGCAATGGGGCCATATGTCAATGTGTTAATAAAACACATAATCAAATGGAGAAAGATGAAGCTCATTATTTATTCTTCGTTTTTGCTGGGATTTGTTTTCCTCATCACCGAAACACTAGTTTGGATTCTTATAGCAGTAATGCCCTTTGTAACACAAATAAGTTGGTCTAACTATTAGTTGCTTTTCTCTCTTTAGTCTTGCTTCTTCAACCATCATCACACCTTGTTCATCATCACTCTCATTGTTGAAGAATTTGAAGAAAAATCAAGTAAGTGATATTCTAACTCTTTGAGTTCTGTGAATGTTTCAAACGATATGTTAATGTTGAAAATGAATTCACGCATGAGTTGGATGACATTTTATGCTAGAAATATATACATGCATAAGAAGTTTATGTAGTGTGATCTCGATGATTGCATGTATTAAATGACTTAGATGAGGATTTGAAACTGTGAGTGTGGAAAAAAAATTTGGAAATTTAAAGTTGCATGTGTTAATCAGATTTTGATTCTAAGTGTGAAGTTTGGATTTATTAATTGTATGTGTTCTGATGAGTTAAGAAAATTAGTTAGAGGAGTTGTTTGCAATAAGTGGAGTTAATTGTTATGAGATTGAGTTTTGGAAAAGTTGCAGTAGAGAGAGGAAGAAGATGACCAAATGCATTGAAGTTCACTGCGGCCAACTCTTGAGTTCGCCACGGCAAACTTTTGAGAAATGTCTTAGATTTTTTATATCTGGAAAGTTCACTGCGGCGAAGTTTCTTGTCAGCTTAAATATACTTTGGTATATTAGGAATAACTTTCTCTGTAGTTATTCGAATGGAGTGATTTTTGATTTGGAGTAAACTGGAGTCATAAGGCTACAAATTCTATGAAGAGATTAAAATCTAATTCTATCTCTAAGAATTTCATAATTTGATTGGAATTTGAGATAGGATTTTTTATGAAGCTCAAGAAAATCTTGAAATCTTTTGAGTATAACTTTTAGTGTACTAAACCAAATTAGACAAACTTGGTATCATTGGAAACCTAAGACAAAGAGGGATGACTTTCTAGAAGGAAATATTACCTAATTACCTCAACTACTTGATGAGAATAATTGAGCAAGGTGGACTCGAAAGTTGAGTGTAAAATAAATCTAGGTTGAGGAATTAAGTTTGGTTTCACATGAATGATAATGTGATAAGATTAAGGATAAGAAACCCAAGAAATTGTCATGAGCATGCATTATGAATTATCAGTATACATGAATGTGCATAACTGATTTCTAATCATGCATAATAGTGATATGTACTTGTATTAAATGCTATAGAGGAATGCATCGAGCAATCGATTCAAGATATTGTCAGGACGTCGAGACAATAGGCAATAAGGGAGATTTTGTAAGTAATTTTAGATGGTAATTTTTGTAATGAATCTTAGAAGGTATTTTGTATAAGTAATTTAGTTGGTAAATTGTGTTAGTAATTCAATAAGCAAATTTTAATAGTTTTGCTTTGACTATTTTCTTTGCTATGATTAAATCATTGAATGATTTGCAAAGATTTAAATATGGGATTTGAATTTCAGAAATTTCTATTTTGATTCTGTTAAATCCTAGATGTGGGTAAATAGGCATGCCTAGAAGGGTCTGCAGCTGCTTCTGCTAATGGTACTTTGGTGTCTTCTGTTAATGGCACTTGGGTGTCTTCTGTTAATGACACTTCGGTGTTTTTTGTTAACGGCATTCCAGTGTCTTTTGTCTCTTTGGGACACTTTAGTGTCGGGACTTCTGTCTCTTTTGGACACTTTGGTGTCGGGACTTCGGTCTCTTCTATATAAATCCTGTTACCCACTTCTGTAAATGGATCTAATAGTCATACGTTTTGTATTTTGAATTCTGTTTGCCTTTGATATAAACAAGAAAATTATGTTTTGATTATAAAGAGTTATACTCTCTTTTCAGACTCAGTTCTATTTCTGTATAATTTGTTTAAGATCCAATATTATATGTTTGAATTGTTCATTTTGATAAACTATTAATGCATGCTTCTAATATATCATAATTGTGTATAATTAGTTGTTAGTTTATGCATAGATTAGTTATTGCTCACTAAGCTATATGCTTAGCACGGTGGATTTGCCCCTTGTAGGTTCAAAGAGAAGGACATAAGGACAGGGATGAGTCAACCGCAGTGGCCAATGGAGTCTGAGTCTTATTTTGTTAAAATCCTATTTTTGGAGTTTGTTTTTGGTTTGTTTTTGATATATATGACTTTGGATTTAATTGAAGGTTTCTAATAACCTTAATACAGGTTGGATTTAGATTTAAGGCTTGTATGTGATAAATACCATGTGTGTGTTATGTTCTGAATATAACTCAACCTGTGAGATGAAATGTATATTACTTGAGTTTTTGGAAAGGCTTTAACATGTTTTGCATTGTTTTAGTATTTTTTTGTATGGCATGTACATATCCTCCTAAGAGGTATGTGGGTGTTACATTGATTGGTATCATAGCGATGTTTTAGGTGATTCTGGTTTAAACAACACTTAACTACCACTTATACTTGGATATAAGAGTTATGTTTAGCCTAATGCAAGTTGTCCCATTTTTTGTTTTAGATTTGAGTGTGGAAAGATCTTATGAAGTCGTTGATGAGGTTGTGGGGAGTGATAATCTTGCATGATCTCATCCATCTATATCATGACCCTCTGGGGTCAATCGAGGTGAAGATAAAATGTCACTTCCTCTACCTCTAGCTCAAGGGGAGGCTTTGGTTAAGTTATCGTAAGACATGATGACGTTATTACATTATATGACTACACCCAAAGCTCCGATTAATCAGTTGCAGAAGTATAGAGCTGAGGAATTTACCGGAACATATCTGGAGGAGTTTGTGATAGTTGCGCATTAGTATGTGTTTTTTCTTTGTATTTGGTATATGTTTCTTGTATTATAGGTTAGTATTATTGTATTTTAGGACTTGTTTTGTGTGTTTTTGTTTACTTTAATCTTCATGGTTGTTTTTTTTGCGTTTGATATTAGTTTAGGGTAGGAATTTATCATTTTAATGTAGGATTGGTGGGTGGACACCTTTGTGATTGAGCTAGGGACCATGACAAGAGAAGAGAAATGGAACTATTAAAAAATAAGAACCCACGATCATGGAAAAGGGCATGTTTTCCACAATCGTGGAAAATCTATGGAGAAAGTTTATGTTAAGTTAACCAACGATCATGGGAAGCACAAGTATAATTCCCACAATCGTGGGAATTGGAAGTCAAAGAGACACGTGGGTTTTATGTATTATTTTAGGTTTTTGTGACTTTATAAGACATAGAATCTTGAGAGCCGCCAGAGGATTGTAGAACTTGCTTCCTAGAGATAAACAATAGATTGAGAGCCTAGAGATAGGTGAGATTCAAGGTTTCATTCCTGATTGGGCAAAGAGCACCTCGTCATCTAGATTTTCTAGATTGGGCAAAGAATAGGAGGAGCTGCCCCATCTAACCTCATTTTAATTTATTTCTCTTATAGCATGTTGATCATGGATTATTTGATTGTTGGGGATGTTATCAATATTATGATCAAATAAAACAATTTTAGGGTTTGTTGTTGAACTATTTATGAACCCTTGGTCATTGATTTAATGATATACATGTTTGTGTTATTTATTGTGTTTAAACCTTGCAATAAATCAAGAGAGTGAGCTTAGTAATCTGTGTTAATTGTATAATGAAAGTTGATGATTAATAGACCTATAAATAACAAGTTATTGATTTATTAGGAAGAGATTTCAATAAATTAATACAATGCCTATATGATAGCTTTATATCTAGTTAAATGTTTAGGAAAGGCTTTACACATCAAGAGATCCCAAAGTTAATTCTAATTTATTTAACTAGTGATATTTAGTTACACATTAAAAGAGGGTAGCTAGAATCTTGGGAAATCTTCGGTCATGCATAAATTGAATCAATTAATCAGAGAGAAGTAAATAGGGATAATGACAAGTCCTAATGTTTAATCTTGATTTTCTCCGTCTTAGTTTACAATTTTGGTTTAGGTTACGTTGTTTCCTGTAACTTTTAATTTGTCTTTATTTTACTTATCTTTTTAAATTCGATTGAAACAATTTCTTAAACAAGGAATAACCTGAATTAAGTGGTGCCCAAGAACAATCCTCTTGGGATCGATATCCGCTTTCAAATATAAGTATGATCTATATACTTGCGATTTTGAGAGTAAGACTAGTATTGTATTTTACATTCAACGAGTTTTTGCTGTCGTTTTGAGGGATTGATAGTTTAGCATCTTGTTTAGTTTGAGTTACTTTGATTTAAGAGTTTTTGATACTTTTCCTTATGTCTTTATAGGTGCATGAACATAAGGAACACGTGAAGGAATACTAAATTTCATGATAAAGAGTTAGTAGATATCACAAGGCACAAATGATAGTTGAGAAGAGCAAAGCGCCAAGATATTATACAAATAAATATAGTGGAAGAAGGAGATCAAGTAGGAGTTGAAAGGACACTGATGGATTTTATAGGCCAGGATTCAGTCCTCAAGAAGTTGTGAGGCTAACGATCCAAGCTAACAATTGCAAGATTAAGTCAACACTCCTTAACATTCTTTATAGTAGTGTGCAATTCTATAGGTTGTCTAATGATGATCCTAACGCCCATCTTGCCAACTTTTTTTAGATTTACAACACCTTCTAGTTTAATGGGATGTCTGATGATGCCAAGAGGTTGCGACTATTTTCTTTCACTATGAGAGATCGGGCAAAGGTGTTGTACAATTAACTCAGCTCAAGTTAGATTAATACTTAGGAACAATTAGCCTAGACATTTTTCGCTAAATATTTTCCATTAACCAAGACAACCAGGATCATTAAAGAAATCACAAATTTTCAAAAAAGCAATGGGGTGTCCTTATATGAAGTATGTGAGAGGTTCAAAGAACTACAGAGAAGTTACCCCCACCACAACCTAATGAAGGAGTTCTTTTTACAAACATTCTACAATGGTGTAAATTAGAGCATAAGAGGAACCATAGATGTAGCTGCAGGAGGATCTTTAATGAGAAAACCGATAGATGCAGCTCATGACCTTTTAGAAGAATTAGCAAGCAATAGTTATATGAGGTCAAGTGAAAGGAGTAGGAAGGGCAGAAGGAGCAAAAAGTTATGATACGAATTGACTTTGTTATCGTGTTGCAAGCATAAATCACATTCCTCACTAAGGAGTTAGGCAATATGCAAGGAGCATCTTCATGCATAGCCAAATTTATCCAATCACAGTATGAGTTATGTGGGCAAGATAACCATTGCATAGCAGAATGCTTTTTGTTGAGAGCCAGTGGCACTAAACACGTAAATTACTTAGGCCAACCATAGTGAGGCAATAATTCGTACTTGATTACTTATAATTCGAGATGGAAAAACCACCTAAATTTTTCTTAGAGTACTAGCAATGTAGGTGGCCAAGCAAGACCGCAAGGACCTACAGAATTTCAGCAAGACCAATTTGGATCTTTGGAGAACAAAATGGACAAGTTGATGGATGTTTTGGGGTCCAGAATGGCAAATAAAGAAGATAAACAAAAGAGGATGTTTTTGATCCAAGAGGAAAGTCAAAAGAGGATGGAAGCAAAGTTTAATCAAATAGTGAAGAACCATGTCTCATCCATCCACTACTTGAAGGTACAGATAGGTCAACTTGCTAATGCTATATCTTCTAGAAGTGCAGGTACCTTACCAAGCAATACCGAGGCCAACCTAAGGGAATAACTGAAGGCTATCACACTTCGAAGTGGCAAGCAGATGGAGGCATCAAGTGTGAAAAAGGATTGATAAGAAAAATGAAAATTTAAAGAGATTCAAAAAGAGAAAGAAATGTTAGAGAAGTGCTCTAAAGGCAATCAGCTTTAGCACTATTGTATAAATCATTTTATGATTCGATGTTCATATCTTTATAAATTTGATTTTGATCTTCAATTGATTTAGTGAATTCCTTAATACAAAACATAGCATGGAGGAAATCATAATGAGACTATAATAATGAGTTTCCTATCATATGTAATTATGTTTGTATCCAAACTTTCCCTAATCATAGGATTAATGAGATGGGATAACATTAATCTGGATAGACTAGCATATGCTATACTCCTTAATTAGATCAAGCAATAGATCTCATAAGCTATAGACATGACTTGTTTAGAGTTAACATGTAGATGCTTACTAAGGGTAGTAAGTACATTGAATTGACCTACTATTAAACAATCATATGAATATTCTATTCCAATGTCAATGATAGTCTCATCATAGCAATGGTGCAAGTATCCTTTGACTTGAGATGTTTAAAGATATCTCGAATACTGATCATGTGCTTTGACTCTATTCATCGGTGCTTTTTAGGGGTTACCTATAGGGTAGTGATTGGGTACAGCTTGAGGTGTTCAAAGATAATTGAGTATCCAATAAAGGATTCACCACTCCTAATAGAAGGAGATGATACCCATAGCCTCTTATCGAGGTCATTACTCGGGAGTCTATGGCTAGAGTAAATATGTGTCATGATGAGGGTCTTCAATAATACATAGAGTAATAAGATCCTTAGGACAAGATCTAATATCACTTAGACTAGATCTAATGTAGTCAGTCTAGTGGGAGTTGACACTTTGACCATACTCTAAACCCAGTGGGTTATAGATGGTGAGAGGATGGATTGCATGGTAACATTACATATGGAAGGGTTCGTAGCCAAACCACTAACTTTTCGATCAATTGGGGATCATGACGTGTTACTAGATACCACTCTTGACTTACCTTTTGTGTTACTCGAAAGACTTTCCATACTTTTTATGGATAACACATTGGCAAGTTGTTCTATTTGAACCTCTAGATTGAGAACATAAGAGTCATGAGTCCTTGTTACTTGTTCAATTTGCTCTTCTAACCTCTTATGTGCCTCATCCATACTTATGAGCTTGTCTATAATTTTGTCTAGATTGGAATCATAGTCATTGTATTTATCTTCTTGATATTCAAGTGACCTTTGAATTTTAAACTAAATCTTAGTATTATTAGACCAATGAAAATTTGGGTGGTTATGCCACCCCGACTGGTATGTGTTGGAATAAGGATTGCTATCTCCCTGACCAACTTATGCTCTATTAAAGTTGAATTACTCCATGTTGTTTTTTTCCCCTGAGAAAGAATCAGTTGTGATATAACTCTCTTGTCCATATAACTAATATTCGTGTTGTATTGGTGTGACTGGAGAGGAAGAGGTGGCTTTCAGGCTATTCAATTGCTTAGTTAGGTTGTCAATCTCAACCTGCAATGTTGTCATTGAATTTATAGCAACAATCATTCCTCTAGGGTCCTAAAAGGTTGACTACTTTCTAATTTGTTATGATGTCCAAAGATAATTAGTGTATGCTGTGTCTTCTAACAGATCGTATACTGCTTCAACTATTTTTCTCATGAATGATCCTCTAGCAGCTATGTCTATAATGCTCCTTGTGGGTGGATTAACTCTAGTGTAAAAGTTTTATAATAGGAATTCTTTAGCTAGGTTATGATGAGGACAACTCCTTTGCAACTCCTTATACCTCTCCCACGCTTTATATAAAGACTCCCTGTCATTTTGTTGGAAATTGATAATTTCCTTTATTTGTCTTATTGTCTTATTTAAAAGGAAATACTTATCTAGAAAAGCTCGCACCAACTACTCCCAAATTGTGATGTTGGATTAGTGGAGAGAATTTAACGAGGCCTTGACTCGATACCTAAATGTAAAGGGAAAGAGCCTCATCCTAACATCATACTCTAATATCCCATTATATCGAAAAGTGTTGCAAATTTCTAAGAAATTAGTTAAATGAGTATTGGGATCCTTATTGGTTAACTTGTAGAATTGCTTGTTGGTTCGCAACATGTTTAGCAGTGATGGATTAAACTCAAATGTATTCGTTTGTACCAATGGTCGTGTAATGCCTTGATAATGGGAATTGAGTTGTGGCCTCATGGCGTCTATAAGGGTCTGTCACTCTCCATGATGTATTTCCCCCACGATTATTCTTTCCATCTCCTTTTAGCATTCAAATCTTGAGATTTCCCATTGTTGTTTGATGATATCCAAGTTGATATATTGTCTACTTTATGCCCAGCTTCTTTTCTTATTCAAAAAATGTAACATCCCATTACCTGTGGGAAGGGGAGAATGGTAAAATGTGAGGGATTAATGAGAGTTAGAGATGCATTTCCATGTTCATGCATATTATATTATACACATACATATGAAACGTGAAATGTGGCACATGAAAATAATCATACATGCATTCATGATTGATTCCAGGTATAATTAGATTGAGTTGTGATTTCTTTGAGTTGAATTGCAAAGATGAAAGTTAAGGGAGTTAACTTCAAAAGAAACTAAGTTAGAGGTTGACGTGACGGAAGTGAAAAATATCTCTTAGGCTGTGTACTTTTGTTAGGAGTAGGCTACTATTCTTTGAGAGTTGATAGGCTAAGTAATATGTCTAAGTTCTTTCTTCATAGTCATCTTCATCAAGTTTTCTTTTAATACACAGTGTTTTCCATCAAACAACTCCTAAGAGATTTCTATGCTTTTCCTTTTTTCACATCAAACCCACTTTTCCATATGTGTTCTCTACCCTAAGAAAAACCAGAAGCTGGTCATTGTATTCAGCGAAGTACGGAAATTGTGTAGAGTTTAGGTCGTGAAAATTTTGGAGTTTTCAGCAGGTAAGTAGTGAATAAATCCTTTAGAGTTGGGGATTTATGAAATGAAATTGATAAGTTA
>JANSVA010000216.1:33269319-33290675 GCA_025504915.1 Erythroxylum reticulatum
TAATAGCTTCTATTCTAGCTACAGGAGCATAGGTTTCATTATAGTCTATTCGTTCTTGTTGATTATAGCCTTGAGCTACTAACCTAGTTTTGCTACAGTTTACTCTACCTGATTCATCTAGTTTATTTTTGAATACCCATCTAGTTCCTATGAAATGCTTATTGGGTGACCTAGGAACTAAAGATCAAACTTTGTTCCTAATAAATTGATTTAACTCCTTTTGCATGGTTAAAAACCAAGCTTTATCTTGAAGAGCTTCATCAATTTTCTTAGGTTCTAATTCAGAAACCAAAGCTACATTTGCTTCTCTTCTAAATTTAGACCTAGTTCTCACTCCTTCTAAAGTTTCTCCTATAATTAGCTTTTCTGGGTGAGAGGATTTATACTTCCATTCTTTCCTAACACTAAAGTTTTCAGGAATATCCTTTATCTTATCGGGTGGATCAACGAGTGGTGACATGTCTAGTTTATCAACTAAGGGAGCAGATAGAGTTTTATCTTTAGAATCATCTCTTCTATCTAGAAGAGAATCATTATCAAGCTTAATATGTATAGATTCTTCAAAAAATTTAGAAACAAGATTATAAACTCTATAAACTTTAGAAGACATTGAATATCCTAGAAAAATTCCTGAATTGATCTTATAATCAAATTTATCCTTTTTTTTTTGTATTCAATATAGTGCATTTGCAACCGAAAGGATGGAAGTAAGAAATATTTGGCTTTCTTCCTTTCCATAACTCATATGGAGTTTTATTTAAAATAGGTTGTAGAAATACTTTATTTTGAATATAACAAGCTGTGTTTAGAGCTTCTGCTAAGAAATACTTAGGAAGATTCATTTCACATAGCATAGTCCTTGCCATTTCCTGAATCATCCTTTTCTTTCTTTCTACAACTCCATTTTGTTGTGGAGTTCTAGGAGCAGAGAAATTATGGAAATTCCATTCTCTTCATAAATCATTCTAAATTTTTCATTTTCAAATTCTTCACCATGATCACTCCTAATTCTAGCAATAGATATTCTTTTTTCATTTTGTAACTTTTTTGAAAGAACTTTAAAGCATTTAAGAGATTCATCTTTATGTGATAAAAACATTATCCAACAAAATTTATCGAAGTCATCAACAATTACGAGGCCATACTTCTTTTTTCCAAGACTTAATGTTCTAGTTGGACCAAACAAATCTCTAGAGGTCGAGACGAAGTTACAACATTTTTAGAAGAAAAAGATATTTTAACTTATTTTCCTTTCTGACAACTCTCACAAAAGAAATCTTTGTTAAAACTTAATTTTGGTAATCCTCTCATTAAATCATGTCTAAACAACTTGGAACTATGTTTAAAACTAACATGACCTAGCTTTTTATGCCAAATCAGTTTTCCTTATCTGTTGACATAAAACATGAAATATTTTGACTTTTCAAATCATCTAAATTAATGTTATAGAGATTGTTTTGTCCCTTAGAAGAAAAGAATACACAACCATCCTTGTTTTTGGCTACACAAGAATTTTGATTAAAGGATACTTTAAAGCCAAAATCACATAATTGACTTACACTAATTAGATTATGCTTTAATCCTTCAACTAGCAGAATATTATCAATAGGTACAAATGAATCTTTACCAACTTTTCTGATTCCAACTATTTTGCCCTGATGGTTGTCTCCAAAAGTTACTGATTGTCCTTGCTTGTTTTGAAGGTCTAGGAACTTAGACCTTCTTACCATCATGTGGCGCGAGCATCCACTGTCCAAGTATCATTAGTGTTGGTTGCTTTTCCAAGAAGGGAAATCTGTAGTATATATTATGTCTTTCTTAGGTATCCATATTTGCTTGGGTCCTTTGGGGTTAGAATTATGATAATTCCTTGAATAATAAAAATTTGCTTCCTTTTCTTTCTGCTAGGAACAAAACTCTTATTATGAAGAACATTACTATTAGTAAACCCTAAACCACCCTTATTCCTTTAGATGTCTATATTTTTCAATCATATCATTCATCTTTTCAGTACTTTCAGTAAATGTTGATAAATCTGCTGAAAGAATATTAATCATGTGTTTCAATTGATTAATTTCCTCAGATCTATCTACAGTTACTTTCTTTTCCATGTCATCTACTTGTTTCTTAAGGCAGAAGTTTTCTTTCTTTAACACTTCCGTGTTCTTCAAGCTTTCTACAAATTTCTTTTCCAAAATCTTATATTGCTTTAATATAGCATGCGAATCTTCTAACAATTCTAAATATGCCTCTTGAAGATCATTAAAGTTAGAAGTTACCTCATCATCACATTCCTTTTCAACTACCAAGCATATATTTGCTTGTTCCGATGCTTCTAAATTGGAGTCATATTCGGATGAGTCCAAGTCTTCCCACGTTGCCATCATTCTCTTTTTGTTTTCTTTACTTTTCTTCTGTTTTCTTTTGAGCAATGGACATTCAGACTTATAATGTCCTAGTTTGTTGCACTCGTAGCAGATGATAGATGGTTTCTCACTCTTAGCTTCATCTTTGCTATTCTTCTTAAAAGAAAAGTCTTTATTTCCTTTTTCTTTCTTTTTCCACATCCTCTGAATCTTTCTTCAAATGAAGGACAATTCATCATCATCTTCACTTGAATCTTGATCAGATTAACAGGCATCATCATTCTTTATTTCTTTAATCTTTAGTGCTTTTGAAGATATGCTTCTATAATTCTGATTCTTTAGATTCTTCTGACCAACCATTAATGCAATAGACTTATCTCTTCTATGTTTATCTGCTAAATTAAGCTCTACTTCATGTATCTTCAGTGAACCAAGCAATTCATCTAGCTTTAGCTTACTTAAGTCCTTAGCCTTTTATATTATTGTAACCTTGGATCTCCATCTTTTAGGTAGACTTCTGAGAATCTTTCTGTCATGATCTTGATTATCGTATATTCTCCACAAGCTTTAAGTCAATTAATGTTCGTTTGAAATCGTCCAAACATTTTATCAATAGTTTCCTCATCTTTCATCTTGAATAGCTCATACTGATGAACAAGAATACTGATCTTAGACTCTTTCACTTGATTTGTGCCTTCGTATGCAATGGCTAATGTGTCCCACATCTCCTTTGTAGATATGCATCCATGAACCTTGTCATATTCACTTCTGCTTGGGGCACAACTTAAAAAGAACTTGGCCTTAAAGCTCAGCTAAAATCAAGCTTTTGGATCGGCTGACCATTTTTCACGAGAGATGATATTGCCTTCATCATTTGTTAGTCTATATGGACTATTCTCAATGATATCCCAAAGACCAATATGTGTGGTTTCTATGAAGAGTCGCATCCTGTCCTTCCAATAATGATATTGCTCACCATTGAATGCAGAAGGTCTTGTGACCGAGGCACCTTCAATTATAAAAACATATGATTTAGCCATAGAACTTTGTCCTCACTTTATGACAGTGTTTCTTGGAAACCTTACTCTTATACCAACTAAAGTAAATCACTTGTTAATATAGAAATTCAATATGATATGTAAACTACACAAGAAGGGGGGTTGAATTATGTAATCTTTTCGAAAATATTAATCTTTTAAAACTTCTTGAATTTCTTTATGAAAAATTCAAATGATTACTAAAACACTTTGCTAAAGTTGACAAGCAATGCAATCTCAAGTAATATTATCTACTCGTCTAACAATAAGAATTAAAGTAAGGGTTAGAGAATAGACACTTTATACTGGTTCACCACAATCCTTGAACTACGTCCAGTCCTTATAGTTAGTCTGAGATTTCACTATACTCTTCAACTTTACAAGTATTCTTTCTAGACTTTTAGAGCCTCTTCAGATCTCTCTAAAAAATTATTCTTTATCATCTGTATTAGGCTATCCAGGCTTTATCCTTCCTTTCTTTCTCTAAGAAAAGTATTTTGAGCTTTAGGTTACAAATGTATTTGCTCACTTCTTTTGCACTTTAAATACAGAATATTTGCTAATGTAAAAGCATTCGTTATCGTCCTTTTGTATCGTCTGGAATAATGCTTCTTCTGTTATTATGTTTTTCTTATATTCTTCTTCATCTATTGTATCGCTTCGTCTACTATTGCACTTTTTCTGGTGTTGTGCTTCATCTGGTGTCGAGGTTTGTCTGATGTTACGTTTCGTCTAGTGTTGACCGCGCACCTTCTGAGTTGACTAAGTGTTACTTACATTTTTCTTCACACTTAACAAACTGATCAAAATAGTTCATACATTTCTAAGATTATTATTTGATTATTATCAAATTTAATAGAAGTGAAGTCCTCTTGACTTAACAGTTTAGCCCAGTAGCTACGCTTAATTCCATTAGGATACTCCTAGCCATTGCTACTTATTATGATAATGAGATATGGAAAATGGATGTAAAGAGAACTTTCCTTAATAGAAACCTAACCGAGGATGTGTATATGAAACAACCTGATGATTTCATATCTATGAATAGAGAAAAGGTATGCAAGCTTCAGAAATCCATTTATGGATTGAAGCAAGCATCTAGGAGTTGGAAGATCCAATTTGATGAGACAATTAATAAGTTTGGTTTCTCACAAAATTTGGATGAGTTATGTGTGTATAAGAAGGTTAGTGGGAGTGTAATCGTGTTCCTTGTACTATATGTAGATGACATATTGCTAATAGGAAATGATGTCTCTATTTTGCAATCAGTCAAATTTTGATTAGCTAAGAACTTCTTTACGAAAGATCTTAGGGAAGCAACTTCTATAGAGATAGATAAAAGAAGTTGCTTAGTCTTTCTCAGTTTACAAACATAGACAAGATGTTAAAGAGGTTTAACATGGAATAGTACAAGAGAGGTTATCTTCCCATGGTATATGGGATTACACTCTCTAACTCTATATATCCAAAGACACAAGATGAGAGGACTCGCATAAGTTTAATTCTTTATACTTCCACTATAGGATCAATCATGTATGTTATGTTATATATAAGACCTGATGTATTGTATGCTTTAAATGTTACGAGAAGATACTAGTCAAACCCTAGTGAGCGTCATTGGGTGATTGTCAAGAATATCCTTAAGTACTTGAGAAGAACTAACAATGTATTCTTGGCATATGAAAAGGGTGATATTGTGGTAAGCAAGTATACAGATGCTAGTTTCGAATCCAATAAGGATGACTCCAGATCTCAGTCTAGATATGTATTCAAACTAAATGGTGGTACAGTCAGTTTGAATAGTTCCAAATAAGAGATGATTGCAGATTTGATGATAGAGGCGGAGTAAATTGCGGCTTCAAAAGCAGTAAAGGAAGCGATTTATATTAATAAGTTCATCATGAAACTTATTGTGGTTTTAAGCATCACTGACCTAATGTAGTTATATGGTGACAACAATAGGGCCATGGCACAGGTGAAGGAACTAAGGTCTCATTAGAAGTTGAAACATATACTTAGGTGCTACCATTTGATTAGAGAGTTGGTAGAAATAATGTTAAGATAGAGAGAGTTACCACAGAATAGAATATAGTTGATCCATTAGCTAAGCCTATTTCCAAAAAGACTTTTAGGTCACATGTATGACAAACTCATTTATTTATATATTTTTTCATATCAAATGGGTAGGTTTTTGTCACTATAATTGGTCTTTATGGAATTATTTGTCATTACGCTAGTCAAAATAAAATAACTAGACCTACTACTATAACAGTGGTGAGTCTAGGTCGACCCCACAAATAGTGTGTGTAAAGTTTATGAAATGAAATTAACCAGTATTTATTAAAAAAAGGGTTTTGGATTTTAAAAAAAGAAAAGAAAATAAAACTAACTAATAAAAACAAATTAAAGAAAATATGAAAAAAATTATAAAGGTGGGGAATTCGTTAGGGACCCAATTCTTTGGTTCAAACTCGACCTATACCTTAGCTAAGTATATTTCATTAATTTGTTGTTCTTTAACCTCTCATATCAACTATTATTCATGGGTTAACAATTAACCTGAGTTTTCCCTTAGGTTTTGTTTAATCAAGATACGATCGTTAATTAAACCTAACCACCAAACATCTTAGGATATGATCTCTAAATTTAATTAAGCAGTAGCATTACGAATTAGGAAAACTAATTCAAGGAAATAACCACATATGATGCGTCATTTGACCTAGGTCATGTTATCCCTAATGATTACGAATCATTAGTTGCTACACATGAATTTCAACATAATAATTACAAATTATATCGAAATTCTAGCAATGATTTTGTAATTAAAGATCCAATGAACGCATTAAAATCATCAACTCACAATACCCAATGAGTTTAATTAATATAGGATAACACAGTCAATTCCTAATGAAAGAAAGAAACAACAAAATAATTATAAAAATACTTAACCTGGGTCATTGGCATCGATGTCACCTCCGAACTGGTGTTAGGATATTTAGCCTCTTATGGGTCTTTCCCAAAAAAATGCTTCATCCCCCATTCCGATCCCTAGTCGAAACTCCCTAATTAATGTTTAATTTGTTTCAGCCCAACCATACCACTGTTCATGATGTGACAATTTAATGTGGTAATGTTTAGGTCTTGACACTGTTCACTGTACTCCTCTTTGCAGCTTCACCTCTCCATTGTGCCCAACCAAGCTGCAGCCACAGATCCCCCAAACACGCATAGCCCAGCCAAGCCGCAGACGAAACCTCTCCACTGTGTTGTGATTCCTGTAGTGCTCCTGCAACTTGTGATGTTGACAAATAAGGGTCACATTCATTAAAATCTTGTTCTCCCCCTGCGTGTGTGCTGCCTTCTGTGTTTTATATGAAACGCTGATGTTAAACGCACAACGTCCCAACACCCCCTCCTCATGCTAAGCTGCCTTTTGTGTTTTATGTGAAACGTATAGTGTCCTCCAGCTACTCATGGTATGCTGTGCTGCCATTTTGCCTTTTCTTTTTCCTTTTTTTTCATTTCAGCAAGCATTTTTAATTCTCTTATTTTGATTTTTCTTGTCTTCTTCTTGCCTCATAAAAACAAGTAAAAATAAGTCTACGGAAAATGACCCATATATGGTGTTTTCAACTTACTTTAATTTCTTTGATTCCTAATTGTACCTAAAATCATATATAAATTAAAGTGAGTATCTTAAGCATTTTTATGTCAATAATCGCTAAGTGTAAATAATTAAATATTTCAACAATTAAACATATATCAACTTCCCCCACACTTAGCTTTTGATCGTCCTTGGGCAAAACATCAAAGTAAGCTTATTGACCCAAAACATTGACTCAATTTTCATATTTTTCCAAGACTATATAATCATAAATAAAGAAGAGTGACTTTCAAAAATCATAGCAAGAAATCAACGTTCCAAGCATTTACTTATGATCAATCAGCATTCACCACCTTCAAAAACTAAGCAATCTAATGGTAAACTCGGAAAATGTGTTTAATTAAAATATATTCATGGGTACACTTAACACCATTCATGATCATGACAATCCTCAACTTTGCATATCATTTCATTTCTCCACCACTAATGTTCACCTGTAAAATCATGAATCAAAAGAATTTTCAAGGTTGTAATGTGGGCAAAGATGAGGTGAGATATATTTGGGTTGACTAGTATGAAAGCCATCAAAGCTAGTGAAACAAAAGTAACACTCATTCAAAAACTGGGTACTGTCAGTTATGAGGAATGTAATATTTACATTGCATAACCCTATTCAGCTCTCACACACAAACTACATGAAGCATATATCAATCAAAAGAAATTACTCATATAATTTTATGCCAATGAAATCAGAAAAGTGAACCTTCCAAGCCAACCTCTACCTCATATTCAACATACTAACACATCCATTAGAACTCTAGGAAGATGCATAAACCATAAACAACTATTCAACACATATGCAATTCTTCCTTGATACATTTATTTTAAACAATTTTTTATCTTTTGTCTTTTATATTTATTTCTTTTGCCTTTTTTCCTTTTTCCTTTTTTAATTTTTTCCTTTTCTCTTTTCTTTCTTTCTTTTCCTTATAAAAATAAATAAACTACATCAACATGGGGATTTTAATGAAAAGACATAAACTAACATCCCAATATTATAACCAACCCTCACACATGTACACCCCCACACTTAGAATTTTGTACATCCACAAACTCAACAATCACAAATGTTCCCCTAGCTTTATGACTTAGGTAAGACATTTGGTTAAGTTTACAAGCATAAAATGTGGTTTATATAAAAAGAAAGGTTAAAGCTCAAAGGGGATTAATAAGGGAAAAATCATGTCAATAGGATAGGTTATTTGCCTAATGTAGTTTATGAAAAACAAAGAATGCCTAATCATATCCATGTTAATGCATGTAATAAAAATGTGGTCTTGAATATAAATTCAATGGAAAATCGGGACGTACATTTCATGAAGATCACACATTATCAAAAGGCAATAAGACTAATATAGATGTGTCAGTCAAATAAGGCTCAAAATCTCACTCACTTTGTCTACCATTAGTCACTACTCTTCAAATGATAACGCATATCGACTAATCACAAAAGCAAAAGTACGTACTAAAGTTGCTATGAAATTCTCTAGTCAATTCATACTCTAATTATGATTATATAATCCCAGAAGTAATAGAAAATGAGAAAATGTTTGTTTCATTAGTTTTATTCTTTCTCTCATTTTGATTGAAAACTTAAAAACAAGTAAAACAAACAAATTCAAAAACACACATGCATATAAAAAGTAATGCGGAAATGTAAATGAAAAGAAATTTACTTCCCTTGGGTTACCTCAAAAGAAGCGCCTTTGTTTAGGGTCGCTAGCTAGACACCTTCTTCTCCTCACATGATAAAATTGTGATCTTCAAGTATCACATGTGGCTTCTCCATGCAAGGTAGTTCCGAATAGGTCTTAGTTGATCATCATCCTCCTTCAGCGTCTTCCTTATCCTCAGCTTCTGAATCTCGACTGAGTCCATACACTCTGGAAATATTTCAAACGTCTCTTCACTGTTTTCTTCATCATTTAACTCCTCTATTCTGTTATGTAAAGGTAAAGAGTTAGTTTTAAAAATAATCATGGACTCAGTACTTACCTCCGAGCTAAAAGATATGTCCTTTTCAGCTTCGAGCTCCTTCTTCACTTCTTCAGCACAAACAATTCATTGAGGGTTGACCTCAAAATTCTCAAGCTCCTCGTCACTTTGTAATGTTTCTGCATAAACTACCATTGGATACACTTCGGGTTGATATGTTTGCTCCTATCTACTTTGCAATTCTAGGCGATCAAGACCTATTGCCATCTGAACCATTAGGTGTTCCATCCTCTATTGCCTTGCTTTGGTCTCATGTTGAAATTGTAAAGTGTTAGCAGCTAGATTTTTAACAATTTCTTTTAAAGGCACACATGAATCGTGTTGGCTCTCCGAATTTTGGGCATTAGACCATGTGTTTTTTAGAAATTACCCTCCACCTTTCTGGAAATGTAAAGTATTCTCCTGCAATTGCAAAATTAACTCTTCTAGAGATGGACCGGAGTCGTGATAGGAAGCTTCTGGTCTGTATGAGAATTGTTGTGCATCCTAAAGACTATCATGGAAGTAATTCTGGTGATTATCCCATTTATAACAAAAGCTCGATTGATCAGTCCAAACATTGTTATAGGATTGAGAATATGAGTTATAAAAGAAATTACTTCCGTCCATATTGATTTCTTTTTCAAACAAAAAATAAAAAATGAAAAGATCACCAAATAATAGGAAAGAAATTAATCACGAACAAATATATACAAAGAACCAATTAAATCGCAAACAAAAACTAAAACACCGTACTCCTCGACAACGACCCCAAAATTTGACCACATGTCGTTGTGCTAGTCAAACTAAAATAACTAGACCTACTACTATAGTAGTGGTGAGTCTAGGTCGATCCCATAGAGAATGTGTGTAAAGTTTATGAAATGAAATTAACTGGTAAATTATAAAGGTGTGAAATTCGGTAGGGACCCAATTTTATGGTTCAATCTCGGCCTACACCCTAGTTAAGCATATTTCATTAATTTTTTGTTCTTTAAACTCTCCTAGATACTATTAATTGTGGGTTAACAATTAACCCGAGTTTTTTCTTAGGTTTTGTTTAATCAAGATAGGATCGTTAATTAAAACCAACCACGGAACAACCTAGGATACAATCTCTAGATTTAATTAGGTAGTAGCATTACAAATTAGGAAAACTGATTAATCAAGGCAACAACCACATACGACGCGTCATTTAACCTAGGTAATGTTATCCCTAATGATTACGAATCATTAGTTGCTACGCATGAATTTCAACATAATAATTACAGATTATATCGAAATTCTAGCAATGGTTTTGCAATTAACGATCCAATGAATGCATAAAATCATCAACTCACAATATGCAATGGGTTCGTACACAAATAACTGAATAATAAAAAAAAATCCAATTATCCATACACAATACCCAAATCAATTAATATAGGATAACACAATCAATTCCTAGTGAGAGAAAGAAACAACAAAATAATTAAAAAAATACTTATCCTAGATCATCGACATTAATGTCACCTCTGAACCGGTGTTGGAATGTTTAGCCTTTCATAGGTCTTTCACATAAAAATGCTTCAACCCCCATTCCAATCCCTAGCCGAAACTCCCTAATTAACTCTTAATTTGTTTTAGCCCAACTACACCACTGAACATTATGTGACAATTTAACGTGGTAGTGTTTGGGTCTCGGCACTATTCACTACACTCCTCTCTACAGCGTCACCTCTTCACTATGCCCAACCAAGCTGTAGTCACAGATCCTCCACACGATAACAGCCCAGCAAAGCCGCAGACGAAGCCTCTCCACTATACTGTGATTCTTATAACTTGTGATGTTGACAAATAAGGGTCACACTCATTAAAAGCTTGCTCTCCCCCTACATGCCTGCTGCCTTTTGCATTTTATGTGAAACGCTGACATTAAATGCACAACGTCCCAGCACCCCCTCCTCATGCTAAGCTGCCTTCTGCGTTTTATATGAAATGTTGTGCGTTTAACGCACAATGTTCTCCAGTTGCTCATGGTGTGGTGCGCCACCGTTTTGCCTTTTCATTTTTTCTTTTTTTCTTTTTTCATTTCATCAAGCACTTTTAATTATCCTATTTTAAATTTTCTTGTCTTCTTCTTGCCTCATAAAAAAAAGTAAAAATAAATCTTTAAAAAATGACCCATATATGGTGCTTTTGACTTATTTTAATTTCTTTGCTTCCAAATTGTACCTAAAATCATATATGAATTAAAGTGAGTATCTTAAGCATTTTTATGTCAATAATCGCTAAGTGAAAATAATTAAATATATCAACAATTAAATACATATCAATAATTGAATTATTGGTTTAACTATGATAAATTGATTTTGGGCAATTGTGCTACTTTATTTGTAATTTTTATTGTAGGGTATTTGGAGAAATTAGAGTTTCAAAAGATTAAGAAGTAGTGATCAAAGGTATTAAAATAGTTGAAGAAGAGGCCAAAAACAAGAATGTGGAAGGAAAAGGAGAGATGCGTGCATGATCTAGGAAAATAACCAAAAATGACAGCGTAGAGAAAGGTGTAAGGTTTGAAAGGGCATTGAGTGAACAATGAAGGGTGGAATAAAAACTACATAATAAATAGTCACATCAAGCTACAAAAGGAGCTAGTGACAGGTATGTGTGGTCTAGGCAACGAAGAGAGAAAAACGATAACATGGTGAAGAGAGGAGGTATTTGAGGGAGGTGTTTGACCGAAAAGGGGATTTAGATTTCAGTTCTTTTCCTCATCTCCCATAAATCCAAACCATCATTCCCACCTTCCATAGCTAACCACTGAAGCTCAGTGTTGACAATGTCTTCTATGAGTTGCCATGACTAGTTCATCCTACTCCTCTGATTCAATGGTAATGGCAGGAGCTTGGGTTTCATAGGGGAGTTTAAGCTGCATTTATCTTTTAGCCATTTAATTATTTAGTGATTCCTAGGTTTGAGGATAACTATTTAATTATTTGGAGTTATGTATGGATTATATCTTTGAATTGGAAGATTCCTGTGGACATGTTATCATTTAGCAACTAATATTATGCTAATTTTGGTTCAATTTCATTACTTTATTTATAGTCAAGACTTTATATTGAGATTTTAATGAATATTTGATGATTATTCAAGGTGACTTGAATGATTGGATTGTTATATTGGCTGCTAGTATTAATTATATTTTCTGAATTACTGAGTAAAAATTGAGCATTGGTTTTAATTTACTTAGTTCTATTATACTATTCTGATGGCAGTTAGTAGAGTGGGATTTTGGAAAATATTTATGTAACAACTCAAGGTGGCTTAGTTGTTGGATAAAAAGCTTTATTATAACTCTTAGCTTATTTATTTTAACTCTAATATCTGTTTGAGTGATGATTGCCTGTGTTATTAAACTAGAGGGTTGCATTTATCATTGTTAATTACTTGTTTTTTTCTTCTTATTACATTCACTCATTACCATTTCATTTCACTCATTTTAAACTTAAAATACCAAAACAAGTCATTTATGATTATTATAATTCACTGCAAATTTTAGTGGTAATTGATCAAATCACACCCTATTCCATAGTTTAGGTTACATTGCATTTAGTTATTTAGGAAATTAATTTCATATTTTTTAGTTCCTCATATAGAACGACCCGAGGTTGCACTATATGCAATCCTTGGTTAAATTTTGAAGTAACCCTAAGGCTACATCAAATTTTATGTTATTTTGAGTGGTGTCGTTGCCGAGGAACCAAGAAATTGGTTCCTAGTAAGTAAGTGTCATGTAACATTGATTGGGATTTATGTGTTAAGCCTCATACTTGCATTCGTATTGCATAGTCCATTTCCATTTGCATTTTTTAATTTTCTTGACTAGATAAAATTTTTTGGGTTGTTCCTTGACTTGGTTGCTTTTTATTGGATTACATTGCTCTTGTTTGCTTAATTATAGCCTACGTAGTTGCTTTCTTGATTGTAGGGGTCCATTCTCCAAGTTAAGTTTTTAGAAAGTTGCTCCTTTATGTATATTGGTGCAGTTTTTGACATTCTTTGATTAATTGTGCATATTACATGTTTTCACTCTCTTTCATACACTGTGTATCGTCATCCATACTCATACATTCATACACACACACGCTTGCACTCATTAGATTCTTCCATTTTTTTACTTGAATCTTATTGTGTAAGTTAGTTTTGCACCTCTTTCTTATTGTTACTGTTTATGCCTAGGAGTGATAGGGCTTTACCTCTAAATCCTTTAAATCTTGAACTTGAGAGATTAGTGAAAAAGATTGATAAGAGAGAGGAGAATAGAGGGGACAAGTCAAGCTCTTATTGAGGAGGAGCATACACAAGAGTCAAATTTGTCATCTAGTGAGCAAGAACCTAGTGAGAGAGCTACGTCTAGTTAACACTTGTCTACTAGTGATTTTGAATTAGAGCAAGATACCATAGATGGTGATAATAGTAATAATTGATATAATGGGCCTAATGGGAACAATGAACATAGTGAGAATAACCTAGGGGATAATGATGATGATAATAGAAGCATGAGGGAGATTAATAATTCCACTATTGATTATGACCCTTATGGCTTTTATACTGACGATATGAACTTCAAAATTAAAGGAGTATAAATTTCTTCCTTACCTAGATTCCATGGCTTTGTAGGTGATGATCCATATAGGCATTTGATGACTATGCACATGGTGTGCTCTTCCATGAAACCACCAATGGTAAATCTTAAAGATGTATTAAGGAGAGCATTCCATTTCACCTTAGAAGACAAAGCTAAGGAGTGGCTTTACACACTACCTCAACATTTCACCACATTGACCTAGAATCAGTTGAGAAAAGCATTCTTGGATGAATATTTTCTTGCCTCTAAAACTTTTAGGCTCAAAAAGGAGATAACTAATGTTGTGCAACAAGATAATGAATCCATGCATGAACATTGGATAAGGTTCATCACACTTCTAGCTCATTATCCAAACCACAATATTTCAAAGAATGATCTGGTAAAGTCTTTCTATAAAGGTCTTGTTCCATATTATAAGCCCTCAATTAATGTCATGGTAAATGGTTTACTAAGAGAATTAGGTCCCAATGTTTCATGGGACCTCTTCGATTTCTTCCTAAGATGTTCTTACTGAAATTGGTAGTTTGGGAAACCGCATAGAGAAAAGACTCAATCTTTTGGAGAATAATGTGAATGCCAAGCAAGTTAATTTAGCGGTCATTCTTAAGCTATAGTAGCTAGTTGTGAGTACTATGGATCCATGATGTATGCCTCCAATAATTGTGCTAGATATTAAGAAGATTATGCCCTCTACCAAAATAAGAATGGGCAATATCAAAAGAAAGATCCTTACTCCAACAGCTTTAATCTAGGTTGGAGAGATCGCCCTAATTTTAGATGGGGTGGGGATCAAGGAAAATCTTCCAATCAAATGGTGTCTAATCAAGGGGCATCATCTTCTTTTTTTAAGGGTGATGAATTTGCTATGATTATTAAGGGCATTTTAGGGACTAATTCAAGGTTAGATCATGAGAACACATAAATCGATGCTAAGTTGAATGCCATGGGGAATAATATGGATTCATATCTACAAAATGTGTTCTCTAAGTTGGATCAAATAGAGACTAAGCATAAGAACTTGAACACTTATGTTTTTTAAATCTCCAACAACTTGAGTGAACAACAAGCAAATAGTAGTGGTTCTATACCCTCTAGCACAATGATAAATCCTAAATCTTTGAATGCAATCACACTAAGAAGTGGTAAGAAAATTGGTGCTAAGAAAGGGAAATTCAAATAGAATAAAGAGGAATAAGAACCAGTTAGTAAGAAAATAGAAGTTGAGTCTCCTCCTGCTAACACGACTCAAGAAACCTCCCAAGCTGAGAAGAAAGCTTCTATTCAATTTGAAAGCCTATAAGAAAAGAAGCTTATGGAGAAGTCTAAAAAACAACCAGTGTTGCAAAATGATGAGAGGCAGCAATTATCATACTGAGACCAACAGAGGAAGGAACCTTCCTCCAAAGGTGATGAGGTAAAAATTCATAACTTGCCTTTTTCAAATTCTTACTTGGTTAGTAAAAAAATTATTGACAAGAAAGATGATGATGAATTGTTTAAAATGTTTAGCAAACTTAAGGTGAATGTACCATTACTTAAATTGATTAAAAGATGCCTAAGTGTGCTAAATTCTTGAAAGACCTATAAACAAATAAGAGAAAATATAGGCATAGTGAGAAAATCCAACCGGGGTTGAGTTTCAGTGCCTTATTTAAGCCACAGTTGCCCATTAAATACAAAGGAATGGATTCTTACACTATTCCTTGTATCATAGGTAGAACTACTATTCTTATGCCCTACTTGACTTAGGTGCAGCAATTAATGTCATGTCGACCTCTGTTTATAAAACCTTAAGTATTGAAGCTTTGAAAGACACTAGTGTAGTGCTTGTTCTAGCTAATAGGACAGTGAGATACCCTAAAGTCATTCTAGAGGATATCCTTATGCAAGTCAAAGTTTTTGTTTTCCTAGCTGACTTTTATATCATGGATATGACTAATGATCTTGCTATTGAGAGTACCTTGATTCTAGGTAGGCCATTCCTTCTGACTACTGAGAATATAATTAATATAAAGGGCCTTATCATTATGGAAATTGGGGATTAAAAAGTGCAATTTAATCTTTCAGAAGCTATGAGCTACGGTTATGAAGATTGTTCTTACTTGGGTATTATTTTGATTGAATTTCATGATAATGATGTGGAAGATTTGCATGAGACTGATGTGTATGAGCCCGACTGGTAGGATATGGGTATGAATCATTATAATTCACATACTTGTTTATCATCCCCTCATTCTTCTGATTTTTGTGCATCTGAGGGTGACATATCATGTGTCTATTATTTAGAGATAGATAGACAATTTTCCATTCTACAAAATTTTGATGCATCCTTTTGTTTTGATATTACTGCTAATTCCACACTTGATAGCCTTGAGGAAGGTTTGTTTCTTGATTTTGCAGGAACTGATGATAAAGAAGCTTTTATATAAGCTATGAACGTCGTTTCTTTTTTAAGTGGTGCTGGAATATTAGAAGAAGATAGTAGTGATCCTGTTATTACTCTAAACCATTTTAATACCACTCTCACTTCTAATTTACCTTCTTTTTCTATTGATCATATTGACCCTAATTCTACTGTTTCTAGGTCATCTGATGGTGGAACTGAATCGGGAAGTAGAGGACATATACATTGCACTTAGCTTATATCCTTTTCCCTAAGACACATAAATGCACCGCTAATATTGAATGCATTTGATACCAAAGTTGGTTCCTTTTATTGTACAACCCCTTGATTTACAATCGAACCCCCTTCCACCTAACTTGAAATATGTCTTTCTTGTTGATGATTGCAAATTGTCTGTTATTATTTCCTGTTCTCTGAGTAGTTTTGTTAAGTTATCAATTTATGCTTAATTTGTATTTAATTCTCTTTAATGTGTTGAAATAATTATTCGAAATTAATGGAATTGTCTCATAATTGTTCTCAGATGATTTTCAACACCTTAGAGATGAAATTGAATCAAAAATATGCAAAAGAAATGAAGAAAATCCGAAATTCCATATTGGCAGCAAATTTAGTAACTAAGCGTCGGCATATGTAAGGATGAAATCAATCTATAGATATGCTTTCAAGATTCAAAATAGAGATTTTCACATTCTTTAAAGATCAAATTGCCATCTTATTAAGGGGATCGACCACTTAAATTTAGGGGATTATTATCTGCTGAAAATCACAGAAGAGAGAAGGGAAGAGTGATCAAAAAGGCATAAAGCACCAAAAACGTGACTGTTCACGTTAGCTATTGTTTTCAGAATAGTTTGAAAATTTCTGTGGATTTTTCCTTAGTCGAGTTTTACGTTTTTGCTTTATTTTTCTAGGTATTTTCGGATTTCCTAGAAAGACGAGGGATGGAGACTATTTGTTTTGATATTTCTTTGATTTCTATTTTCGTTATGAATAGCTAAACTCTTTTCTTGATTCAGGGAAACCATGTTATCATCTATAATATATGAGATATTTCAATAAAGTTTGTTTCATCGATGAATATTGAATATCTTCTGATTTACTTTTTCTAATTGAATTGATTGATTTCTAGGTGCACAACTAGGGATTGATTCATTCACTAGCTAAATTAATAAAATATGACATTCAGTTTCATTAATCACAAGTAGCAATTGGGATTACCTTTTTTACATTAGAGTCGAAAATTCTAAGAAGATATTCATCTTGATTAATTGCATGTCGTACATGTATTATCTTGTTCATTGATTTCTTGGTTCTTAAAGCTATTATTCAATTGAAGCTACGATCGTACGTAGGTTGTTGATTAATAAGAATGTTTAGAATACATGTTTCTAGTCATTTACACATGACCCAATGAATGCTTATTAATGAACTAAAATTTTAGATCTAGGATACATTTTAGTGTGATAACATCGATGGCTTGAAACCAAGGTTTTTTTCATTAAATTTTCAGATCCAATCACTTTTGATTGATTAAGATTTTTGTTATCTATTTCTTAAATTTTTGCTAATTGAAAATACCCCCCCCTCCATTTCATTACTTTATTTAGAACTTGTGACTTCTTTTCTATTTAAATTTCCTCGTGGGAATGATATCCACTTACCACTACTACATTAATTTATATTAACAAAAGTTGGTTTCTTTTTGAATTTAGTTACAAGTGACATCAATACCAAGTTCTGAAGAAGAGAGATTAGTTTCTATGTTGAAAAGAATAGGAGGGCTATCGGTTGGTCTTTAGGGGGCATATTAGGAATTGATCCTTTAGTTTGCACACACAAGCTCCTTTTGGCTGATGAGTCTAATCTAGTTAAGCAGTCACTAAGGAGGTTGAATCCTCTTATTCATGTTGTGGTTAAGAAGGAGATATCTAAGTTATTGAGTGAGGAGATCATATATTCCATATCAGATAGTGAGTGGGTGAGTCCAGTATAGGTAGTACCAAAAAAGAGTGGTATCATAGTAGTGAGAAATGAGAGTGATGAACTTATTCCATCAATGCTGGGAGAATGTGTATGGATTGTAGGAAGTTGAGCGAAACAACTAAGAAGAATCATTTTCCATTACCTTTCAATGATCAAATGTTGGAAAGAATATTTGGGAAATCTCACTATTGCTTCTTAGATGGCATGTCAGGTTACTTTCAAGTTTCGATTGCACCTGCAGGTCAAGATAAGACTACTTTTACATGCCCTTTTAGTACCAACACTTATTGAAGGATGACATTTGGGTTGTGTAACTCTCTAAGAACCTTTCAAAGGTGTATGATGGTAATCTTCTATGATTTGTTGGAGTGAAATATGGAGGTTTTTATGAATGACTTCATCATTTATGGTGATTACTTTGATGATTGCTTGTTTGGTCTTGAATGTGCTCTTGGTAGATGTATTAAAAAAAGATTGGTTTTGAATTATGAAAATTTTCATTTTATGGTAGATAGTGGCATAGTGTTAGGTCATCGCACCTCTTAAAAGGGGATTGAGGATGATAGAGCTAAGATTGAAATCATGACTTCACTTCTTTATCCTACTTATCTAAAAGATTTGAGTCTTTCTTGGGGCATGCGGGGTTTTATCGGTGCTTTGTAAAAGATTTTAGGACAATTCCTTTACCCCTTTCTACATTGTTGAAAAAAGATATTAATTTTCACTTTAATGATAAATGTAGACATGCCTTCGATACTTTGAAATCCTTGCTTGTTTCATCTCATGTTCTGTCTACACCTAATTGGGATTTGTCCTTTGAGATGTATTATGATGCTTCTAACTTTGTAGTTAGTTCTATGCTTAGTCAAAAGGAGGAAAAGCGATTTAGAGTGATAGCTTATGCCTCCCAGACACTTGATTCTGCTCAAGTGAATTATACCACTACCGATAAGGAACTTTTTGCTATAATCTTTACTTTAGATAAGTTTAGACAGTATTTGATAAACTCTCGAGTGGTTGATTTTATAGATCATAAAGCAATGCGATCTTTGTTCAAGAATCCCCAGTCTAAATTAAGACTGTAGAGATGGGTTTTATTGCTACAGGAGTTTGATATTGAAATCAGAGACACAGCTGGAGCAGAGAATCTTATGGTTGACCACTTTAGTCAGTTACTTGAAGGCACTGAGGGAGTTGACTCTTTTGATCTTACTGTTAATTCTTTTCCTAATTTTGCACTTTTTGCCTTCATGTTTCAGGAGTCTTAGTACTCTAATATTGTTAATTGCATTGTCATTGATCTTGTGCATCCTTCTATGTCTAAGTTTCAAGTTGATAAGTTAAAAAGGGAGGCAAGATTCTATACCTGAGATGCTCTAATTCTTTAAAAGCAATGTAGCGAATAGGTCATTTGACAATGTATTCCTAATAATGAGATCCACTATATCCTTACCTTTGCACATTCTTTATCTTACAAGGGGCATATTAGTGCTAATAGGACTACTAAAAAGGTTTTAGAGTATAGGTTTTACTGGCTTACCTTATTAAAAGAAGCTTATGCTTTTTGCAAGTCTTGTGATAAGTGCCAGCGGTTGGGGAGTTTAGGTAAAAAGCATGAAATGCCTCTAAGACCTATGCATTTTTTTGAAATTTTTTATGTTTGGGGCATGGATTTTATATGATCCTTTCCTCAATCATTTGGGTTTTCATATATATTACTTGCAATAGATTATGTGTCTAGGTGGGTAGAGGCAATTTCAACTAGGAAAGATCATGCTTCTACTATTGCCAAGTTTTTATGTGCTCATATCTTTTATACGACAGCATTCTAAGAGCAATCGTCAGTGACTAAGAAACACATTTTTGCAATAGCATTATCCAGTCTTTACTTGCTAAATATGGAATTAGTCACAAGTTGGTCACTCTTTACCACCCTCAGACAAATGGGTTAGCTGAAGTCTCTAATCAGGAAGTGAAGCATATTCTAGAAAAGATTGTGAGACCATCCCGAAAAGATTGTGTTCCCACCTTCTGACTTGATTTTTGCAATCCTTGGGCTTTGTTTTCAAATCCTTATTGCTTATGCACATTAATATTGACATGTTAATGTTTGAATGCAATTTGATTTCAGTAATTTTATTCTTAGTTGATTAGCATAGTGGAATGCCTTTGGTGCAGTGTTACTAACCTTATTGTATAGCTTGATTTTAAGGAGGAAATATTTTAAAGAAAGCCTTGTTATAAGGATTTTTTAGCCTTACTTTTCTTTCTCATCTTGTGTGATTTCCACCTAGCTTGGTTACCCTCTAAAACTTGTATAGATTCTTTTTCAAAGTTTTGTTAATACCAGATTTATGAACATGATAGGGCCATTCATTTCTAAACCCTTTACCCAAATACAAGCCTATTCAATTGACTTTTGCTTACTCCTTTGAACCCTTCACTTTCATTCATTTCATTTTTTTTAAACAAGTTCTTTGCATGAGTTATATTATGTTCTTTATGATTAAATAGCATAATTGATATTGCTATTTTTATCTTCTTGAGTTAGGAAAAAACAAAAAAACAAAAAACAAAAAGAAAAAATAAAGAGCTAATAATTTGGTCAAAAAGAATAAAGTTTGAAATAAGGCATCCCTTGGTGGATTGAAGATTAAAGATTGGGCTTTTAAAGTTCATAATTGCACAATGGTGTTCATTTGATGGTTACACTTTAGCTCATTTTGAGTTGTTTCTTAACACTCATGCATTGCATTTGTCATTATTTCCATTTCATCCAATCATTAACCTTTCATCAACATTACAACCCTACAAAGTCCCCTTGATCATGTATCTATGGTATGTTAGTGATGGAGATAGTAGAATCAGTAGTTTTTCAAATCAATAATTCCCATTCTAGTTCTATCTCCTATTTTATTTTTGCTGTGCTTGTCAACCTGATGCATGATATATCTTCAAGTTTGAGGAAATTGATGTGATTAATTATGTTGCACTTTATTTTCTTGGGTTTATCTGGTGCTTTATGATTTTGTATATGCTCTTTAAGGTTACTGAGTATGTAGCGCCCCCTTACCGCAAGGTATACACCGGGACGCCCGTAGGTCATTCCAATATATATCCTACGATAAGGGTGAGCTATGAAAAATCACTACAATACTTCACATGGCATCATAATAATCATACATCAATATAAAAAAAATCACTAATTTTTTTTAAAACCATAAACTTTCCTCATTTCATTTCGTCAAAATCAGAAATTTACATATCTGTCATAGTTCACTGTTTATACATC
>JANSVA010000216.1:33304988-33322376 GCA_025504915.1 Erythroxylum reticulatum
TGTTTGAGGTCTGAAACTAAGTAGACAAAGATTGATCAATTTAGATTTTTAAAAGACAAACCTTGAGAATTGTTGCTCAAACGAAGAAGAGCTTGTGTCTTGGTTAACATATCTGAAAACTATACTACAAAACAAAAACAGGTACTTTAGGCAATAAACAAAAGCATAGCTATAATTATAATTATCGTATTAAGGCAACAGAATTCATACCATTACAAGAAGTGGTGCTACAATAAGGTTAAAAAAAATTTTAATTAGGCCAAAAAAAAAAAGGTTGCTTTAAGTTTTGACTAAGGTAGCACATTAGTTTTAAACTATAGCAACAATGACAAATAGATATTGCAACACTTTAAGTCCTTTTAGGCAATAATATAAATTTTTTTCGGCAACAATTTGTAATAATAAAAACAACAATTTATTCTTTCATCATCAATAATATTTAACATAAAAGCAAACTCTTGTCATTATGTAGGCAATATCCATATATACATCAAAACAAATATATAAATGGTAATATACGTCTTAATTACATACATACTATCAAATATAAATGACCAAAAAATGCATTTATATATAATATATAGTCCATAAGGACTAGAAAAATTCAACATTTAACATATTTAAAATATAAAAGCAAATTACATGTGCTTTTATTGTTACGAAATACAAAAGTGAATTCTACAATCCTCAACAATTGTAAGGAAAATTATATGTGCTTCAACAACTCTTCATCATTTGTAGAATTTGAAATGAGGGTCAATTTTCTTCACATTGGCTCTGTAACCTTTCGTAAAGTCCTTTGGAAGTATAAAGTACTTATTCTTTCAGAAGGCAAAGTAATGCATTTCATACTTGTATAAAAACTATTAAAATATAGGAAGCAGTTGAAATATATATAACAATAGCATGTCATCCATCCTATTCTTGCTAAACGGATGGGGAAATTTTTACCTCACATCCTATCGAATTGATTCACATATACCAATATTTTTTGTCCAATCTACTTCATCAAGTTTCTCACTAATTGCAGAATATAACTAATTAATCAGCAAGCTACTTGCAATACGGATCTCAGTTCATCCCAGTGCATAAAATAAAGGAAGAAAAAGAACAGTTAATAATAAGAATGAAGGAAAATTTTGGTACTAAAGAAATGAAACAGGTGGAAATACAATCTCTATAGTAATCACAATAGAGCAATATAATTATATTACAGTTTTCTATTTATATTCTCTGCCTATTTTGACCCCTTTTTCATTACTCTTTTTACCGTTAGCAGAAATACAAATCTTAAACACATCACAGCTACAACCTACGATCATATTCCAACATCACCATGGCAGCAAACACATCTCAAAACAGAAATTATACTAATACTCACAATACTACCAATCAATAATATAACAAAGTTCATCACAGCAACGCTTAATGACAGCAACTACTTATGTGAAAAAATGAACGTAGATCATGCTATTTACGTGGTATCTGTTCCACTTTATTGATAGTAGTGCATCTCTGTCATCTCAACCCAATGATAGCAGCATTTCCACTCCTTACGAGATTCTTGTGTATTAAAAAGTCTTAAAATATCTAAGAAGCACGGACACGGACACGGACACGGACACGGACATGTGACACGACACGGACACGGACACGGACACGGACATAGGGACACACCAACTTCTAAAATTTGGCGAACACGGACACGGACACGGCATATATATATTATAAAATTTAGAATTAAGAAAAAAATTCATAATTTATAATATGATATATATTGATTGATGTGTTTCAAGACTTCCAACAATTGAATAGTTCATACATATTCGGTATTTTATAAACCTCTCTCAAAAAACATAGAGCATATATTCCATTAAGCCGTGTCCGAGCGGTCTCTAGACGTGTTCGAGTCGTGTCCTAGCCGGCCAAAATTTTTTTTTAATTCCGACACATACGGACATATGTCGGAAATGTGTCCACCGCGTGTCAGTAGGTGTTCGACACGAACACGACTCCATTTTGCCGTGTCCGTGCTTCATAATAAAATATAGATCCTGTTAGAGGTCTGAAGCTAAATAGGAAAATATTGATCAGTTTAGATTTTTAAAAAGCAAACATTGAGAATTGATGCCCCAAACAAAGCAGAGATTGTATCTCAATTAGCATATCTGAAATCTATACTACAAAACGAAGAAAAGTGCTTTAAGCAACAGACAAAAGCATAGCTATAAGTATAATTATCGTTCCTTTCCTTTAAGGCAACATAATTCATATCGTTACAAGAAGTAACGCTACAATAAATATAAGGAAATAAATTTTTTTGATTAAGCAACAAAGTAAAAAATGTTGCTTTATGTTGTGACTAAGGCAACACATTAGTTTAAAACTATAGCAACAATAATAAATAGATATTGCAACACTTAAGTGTTTTTAGGTAACAATATAAATTTTTTTAGGCAACAACTTGTAACAATAAAAAAAACAATTTATTCTTTCTTCATCAATAGTATTTAACGTAAAAGCAAACTCTTTTCATTGTGTAGGCAATATCCATATATACATTAAAACAAATATATAAATGTTAATGTACATCTTAATTGCATACGGACTATCAAATATAAACGACCAAAAAACTGCATTTATATATAATATATAGTCTATAAGGACTTAAAAAATTCAACATCTAACATATTTAAAATAAAAAAGCGAAGTACATGTGCTTTTATTGTTACGAAATACAAAAGCGAATTCTACAATCCTCAACAATTGCAAGGAAAATTACATGTGCTTCAATAACTCTTCATCATTTGTAGAATTTGAAGTCATGGTTAGTTTTCTTCACATTGGATCTGTAACCTTTCGTAAAGTCCTTTGGAGGTATAGTGTACTTATTCTTTCATAAGGCAAAGTAATGCATTTCATACTTGTACGAAAACTATTAAAATATAGAAAGTAGTTGAAATACATATAAAAATAGCACGTTATTGATCCTATTCTTGTTAAATGGATGGGAAATTTTTACCTCACATCTTGTCGAATTGATTCTCAGATGCCAATATTCTTTGTCCAATCTACTTCATCAACTTTCTCACTAATTGCAGAATATAACTAATTAATCAGCAAGCTACTCACAATATGGATCTCAGTTCATCCCTGTGTATAAAATAGAGGAAGAAAAAGAACAATTAATAATAAGAATGAAGGAAAAAATTGGTACTAAAGCAATACACAACTAGTTCAGGAAATTGCATGAAATCACAACTAGTTTAGGAAATCTTCGTCAATTTTCACCTTAAGATGCTACCCTGCCTTGACTTCAACACCCAGTAAAAAGAATTACATCAAATTAAAATTCACAACAATTCCATAGATAAAATACAATAGATGTGGAGATTTGACTTTTGAAATCAGAGACTAGAAAATCGAAAAAATAGGAAGAATATGCTTCACCTAAACACTTCAGATTGTCTCACTTAGGAGATTCCAAAGATCTGGTTCTGGTAACTTCATGTATGTCTACGATGCTACTTTTAGCTGCAATTTGTTTAAGGTTATTATCACATTTGCATGAATAATAGGATTGTAGGTCACATTATGCTCCCAGTCGCAAATCAACTATCTAAACCACTTAAAGTCAATGTAGCACCTAATCAAAAGAAAATAAATGGAACTACAACGGAAAAGAACATTACAAACAATTAAAAATTAAAAGCAATCATTCGTAGTGAAAACAAGAATATGAAGGTTTTATGGGATAAGATATCCACATTAAGGTAGAATGAAAAATTTGTGAGAACTCTAAAATCAAATAAAATTATTTTGACTATCATAAAAATACATCGATGTGTGTGTAATAGCATAACAAGAACTTGCCGTAGCAAAGATGAGCACTTCATTAAACATGATAAGTAACAACAGACACTAAAAATCAAGTACAGATCTTATTGGTCTTAACAATAAGTATGAATTGAAGGCCCAACTATAACTCTATTTGATCCAAATGACCACATTAACATTTACTGATATTTTTCACTATTTTAAGCAAACTCATGCTTTACAATTTCGAAGTCAATTCCAAAGGTAATAACTATAATCATAAATATCCTACTGTAATATAATGTTGACTTTCTAAACTCACTAGTTAAAATATCTAAAGTAGTTTTGAGAAACCAATGTTGGAATGAAAATATAGAAGTGTCAATAATTTTATTGAATCCATCAATCTTTTGTCATCATATCTATATCACCTCCAAAATATGCTAAAAACTAATTCAGATAAAGAAACACACAACTGATGAAACTCACGAACATAGAAGTTATTTTCATTTATCCATTGAATTCATCTCAGAACGCTCCAGTGAAAAATTAAGAAAGTGATTAAAATCAACTCCACAAGAAATGGTCAAAAACTTTCAAAGAATGCCATAAGATATCATCACAAATCAATCATAACAGTTAGAATGTGACAAATAAGCATGTTAAGGGTTAATTAAGCTGCAAAGTTAGAAATAAAGAAATACAATAAAGAAAGAACCCCAAAATATCATCAAGGCATCCTTAACCAGTAATATCTAACATCATGGACAAAATAATGAAAATTTAATTAAAGGAAAGCAATCAAATAAATGTCAAAACTTAATAACACAAACTACGCATGCTGCTGAGTCCCTCATTTCCAGCTTAAATTCCATTTGAAATGAACGAAAAACAACATGGAGACAGAAACTAATAATCTGCTAATAGAATGAAAAACAAGAGAGAACCCACAGTTCAAAAAGAAGAAAAAATCCAAGATTCCCTCAAACACAGAAACCATTACCAAAAATGTCAACACATCTATTAATACCCTTATGTACACCAACACCTGAAAATGAAAACCCACTAATAAAACCTAAAAAAGAAGCAAAAATGGAATCTTTCCCTCACCGTTCTACCATCAATAGTATGCTTATCTTGAAAAACCCTATCAGGCTGTGGTCATGAGAGACAAGACCACTGATAGACCTAGAGGTTTTGGCTTTTTTATCTCTCATGAACACAGCCTGAAGAACGTCGCCGTACTAAGAGAAGTAGTCTTTGAGCTCATCCTCAGACGTCTCCCATGAAATCCCACTAATAAAAAGCTTGCCTTGATCTAAATCCAGAACAAAAATATGTATATAAATATGGAAAATATGGGGTATGAAATCCCACTACGTTTAGGAAGTGAAGAGTCATGGGGTTTGGGGTTTGGGGAATAATTTTAGAGGTTTTTCTCCCCTGAACTCGAAAAGTAATAACGAAAATGGCTAACAATTCCGAGCTGCCACCGTTGGACTTGTAACGACGTCGTTTCTTGTTGTCTAAATGACTCTGGTATCGATGTCATTTTTATTTGCCTTTCATTTGATGGACTCCAAATGTTGATTATTTTCATTCATTATTACCAATCTATTTTTAACATTTTAAAAAAGAAAACTGTTGTAAACTATTGCCTCTAAAACTATTTTATCCCTAAAATATAATATAAGACAAATATTATTTCAAATATTAATATTTGTTTAAAGATGAAAAAAACAATATAGTTCAAACTAGTCTAGCCTAGCTAACTCAACATGTATCGAAATATTCAAAATTTGAGTCAAGTATAGACTTTTAAACAAAAAAATTCAAACTTTAAGTCACACTTGGGGCTTGAATTATCAAATCCAAAACCTAAATTTTTATGTGAAATGATATCATTTTGAATAAATTAACATCGTTTAAGCAATAAATAAAGCTCAAACTTGATTTGGCAGAGATTTGGGGTAGGCGATTTGGCAAAGATTGGCGGCAAACTTAGGGTTACAAGAGCCTGCATAAACACAATACCTAATGACATCAGGAACCATAGTGCACTTGGTAGCAAAGGCAAAGAAGGGTTTAGAGAACCTATCCACTTCCATGTCTCGCTTTTCTCTTATAGTATTGTCTTAAGTATTTTAATTTTACTAAATAGAAATCAGTTAGTAATTTAATTTTCCTAGACATATTTTGAATACTCATTAGTAAATAAAAAATTATATTTTAAATATACATTAGTAAATAGCTATATAAATAAATATATAATATTAGTAAATACCCTTTAGTAAATAGGTGACTTAATATACAACATTAGTAAATACCCTTTAGTAAATAGGTGACTGAAACTATAGCAACAATTATAAATGTTGCATATATAAGACTTTATTACAACATTTTTAAAATTTTTGTCTTCTTTTCTTATATATAGCAACAAATTATTATTATCGTTTCCTTTTTATATTAGTAAGGACGACACTTTAAAAAGTGTTGTGATATATTACCTTTTAGCAACACATTTTTGGACTGTTACAAATATGTTGTTGCTTAAAGCTCTTTTTGTCACAATGAATCAATCTTTGTTTATCTTTGATCTCTTATGAAAATCTACTCTATAAACCACTTGACTGGTTTATAGGTTGGAAGCCTATGATATAGCTCTCTTAAGGCTTATCGGTGAAATATTCTATGAGCCTAAGAGTTATAACGATAGCCTTTCTCAATTCTTGTAGTCTAACAATGCCATATACCTTTGGTGTCTGCTATCCCAGTATGCCCTCTGACCAAGGGTTTCTTGGATGGTATCAAAACCATAAATGTTATTGAATGTGACCACATTATTCTTGATAAAAGTGAGTAAGGAAATCTTTCCATATGCCATAAGTGACTCTTTACTTAGTGATCTTATTTATCTTTCTTCAACTCTTTCAATAGCAAATCTTCATGTTAATGTCAAACATACTCTTTCTAATAAAATAGAAAATCTAGTAGAAATTACTCATCTCCCTAAGGAAAGTCGTATCTATAACACTTCTTTATCCCTGTTAAGCCTATACAATTTATATTATAGTTGTTTTTAGACCAAAAGTATTTGGTTCATTCTTACTACAAATCATCTAAAAGTAAAAGAGATCATCCAAAGTTCTCATTTAGAACAGTAAGGTTTAAAGGCAACAAGAATAGAATAATACGTCAAATTGGAAATTCCAAAAGAACTCGTCTCTTTTTGGAGGGACCAAAATCATACCCATATTTATGTTGGAGCCATTAGACTTGTTCTTACTCTCCA
Source organism: Erythroxylum reticulatum (assembly GCA_025504915.1). Classification (NCBI taxonomy): domain Eukaryota; kingdom Viridiplantae; phylum Streptophyta; class Magnoliopsida; order Malpighiales; family Erythroxylaceae; genus Erythroxylum; species Erythroxylum reticulatum. The sequence goes on from JANSVA010000216.1 coordinate 33,312,097, forward strand.
TAGACAAAAAGGAATTCTATCCACTGTTAGGATCTCTCTTCTTGACACTACCTACACAACTTACCAAAATACACTAGTTAGTTCTTTATTGACAACTCTTAATAATGGACGTGTCATTCTTACTATAGCCCCTAATTTTAATATTAAGTTGGATCATCCCACTTTATTTGAAAGAATCTTAATCTAAATATATATCACTAGAGCAGAACAAGACCCTACAATAATTATAGCTACTTTACACCACCAAATGATCTATCATTTACAGAATCATATTGTAGATCTTAATTTTTCAAATTCTACATCTGATGCTCTGTATATGGTAGTAGACTAAGGCCATGATTAGAATACTATCATTTAGATCCTGAAACAATTGCCACTAATGGAACCTAAAAAGTTAGTGCTAATAGAATAGATCAGTAACTATTAAAAGGTGTTTTATGTTCATCATATGCATTCTTTCCACACAACTATTCATCTTATTCTTAGGACACTAAAAGATGGATCTGTTAAATCCATCTACACTAGGCCCAATAAAGCCTGACCTAAATTCTCAAGCACGTCTGGTACACATTTTAATGCTTCAACTAGTGCTATCACAAAAGAAAGCAAGGATAGACCTATTATGTTAAACCTCATAGATGGCCTGTGTACATCAGTCATCATTGTGGACGTTTCATATAGGATATAGATCCATCCATGTGTGAGCCAAATGGTGAAATATGTCCAACACTTAACTATAATGACATAGATAGTAAAGATGAAGTCTATGTTCAAAAAAAGAAAACAAAATCTCAAAGTAAAAGAAGACAACAACTCAAAGACATCCATCGTTGTCAACCTTCCATAGACTTTCATTTTAAAATGATGACCACGATCTAGATTCAAGACCTTGGGTTGGGCTTAAAATCCCAAAACATAAACCTAAGACTCTTCAAAAGCTACTCAAATTTGTTGGAAACGAACATCTGTTCCTTAAAAACCAATTCCCAATAGACCTCTACTTGTTCTTTCTCCCATTTATGTTACTACTATAGCACTAATTCCTTATATGATGATGAGATTGTATAAGAATGAATTTCCTCCCTCGGAGAGATGCACAGTTGATGCATAAAGGTTTATTCTAACCCTTATATCTGTTCTACAGGAATTACCTCTCACGGTATCCTTATTCCCAATCCTACAGATGAAGTACTCAACTAGCACATTAACAATGCTATGGCCTAAAACAAAGTTCTTCGTCGCATTGATACTAAGCTTAATGGGCTTAACCAATAGACTCAAACTATTCAAAAATAAGTATAAACAATCTTTTATCATATCTAAAAACTATACACATCTTTGAAAAATTAGATAGCGCAACTTGATGTTGATCTCGTAAGATATATTAAAACATAGAATTTTGGACCTAATTTCATAAACAAAAAACAAAAACTTTGAAGAGTGAAAGAAGTAATTAAAATAATGGAAACTGACATGTAAACATAGTAGTCTACGATTGTTTATGGAGCTTATACGACAACTTTTCTAGTTATACAACCAATCTATTCATCCTCATCCTATCTCGAAGCTGATGACTATGAGAAAATGTTTAAAATGAACTATCATTTAGTTATGTAGCATATTCATCCTACCACCAAACCTAGACCTACCAAACCTACGAAGCCCAAAATTGACAAAACTTATGGTCGATCACCTTCATATACCAAACTTGTTGATCCACAAACAAAACCTTTGGAGATTAAAACTCCACCTTCTTCACCACTAAAAACCCAACATTCTTTATCCATTGGAAACGATAAAACTCCTTGCTAAGAGCTTATGGTAACTCTTTCACTAGTATCTATCCTAGAAAAAACTAGAGAACACACACCTGAGGATTTTGATATATCTAAACAATCCTCTAAACAATATTTAGAAGAAATTGAGAAATTTGCTAATTTATCTAAATTAGCTTAGACCATGATGACTATGCCCTAAACATCTCAACCAATTGAAGTTGAACTAGATGTCAGTGAAGCTAAATCTACATGAGATGAACCATTTAGACCCTCACCACCACTAGTACAAGTACCACCATCCAACCTACTTCAGGACCCTAGTTTACTTTTGATGATCTTTTACTCAAAAAATGGAGAAAACATCTTTAGAAATTTGGAGATTGAATGGATTTACAAATGACTTAATGAAATAATCCCTTACAAGATAATTTATTTGAGTTTATTTCTCGTTTTATTGGTACTTTACAAGAAGAGTGATAAAGTCTAGATGACTATCATGGACTCCAGTATATTCAAGTCACCTCTCCAGTAATTCTTTTTAAACTCATCCATAAATAATTCATCAAGGATTTTTAACTCATTGACAAATAAATCAGGCAAGACTACTTTGAAATGAAGTGATGTTCATTAGACAGAAGATATTTACAAAAACAATTTCAATATATGGTGGAAAGATAATATTTGCTTATTGGTTTTAAAGATGTCAATCTCTGTTATACATTCAACTCACCTCTTTGAAAAGAACTACAACCTGAACTCCAAAGAACTATTGCAGCTTTACAAAGAGATATGAGAGAAATATCTCTTAGAGAAATCTATCAGCTTGCCTTAGCTTCTCTTGATAAACTTTGTGACCAACAAATGTTTTTCAAGAACATGATAAAAAGAGGTTCAAAGCCTACAAAAATCCTTATTTGAAGTTCAAGGGGAAAAGGATTATGAATGTCACAATAAATAGAACTATCATCACAAGAAATTCTCCTAGAAAAGTTTCACAAATCCTAAATTCCTAATGAAGGTTATCATAAGCCATTTAAAAAAAGAAAAGAAACAGATTTGTCTGATTCTTTAAAAGATGAACTTCACAGGAAAAAAAGACAAATCGTTGTTTCATTTATGGCAGACCAAGACATTATGCTCATCAAAGTCACAATAAGATCAAAAGAGATTTGAAAATGTTGGAATCCATTGAGACTATAACATCTATCCATGATAATGAAAATATTGAAGACTTCATTGAAGAACAATTTAGTGAAGATAAGGAAACAAAATTTGTTACTCCAGTTAACTATTATGATGATTAGTTTGAATCCTTTGGTGACCTAATGGATGAAGATACTAAGGATGATTACTCATACATGCTACACCAAACATGTTTGAAGGTAAATTCAAAATCTATCATTATTTCTCGTCATTATGTCCATATCTAATTATTAAAATAGGATAAATATGATAAGTCAATCAAGGTTATTAGATATATGGATACTGGATCTTGTCATAGTATTATAAAGCCCAACATCTTACCTCCTAATGTTAGACCCTGTTTTCGGAGCCCAACTATCCGAAAGTCATAATACGTGAGCATACTATCCTGTGGGGTTATTTCCATGAAATCTACTTAGCCAACACCAGTTCATCTTCATTCTTATAACATCCCAAAAGTTTCCTATTTGATCAATATAGATCAAGATATGATTAAAAAGCCAAAGTATGCTCATAACTAAATCACACTCCTCCAACCGATTCCCTCACTTTCTTTCAATCAACCTTTTTCAAATAAACACCAAAGGCTACCCATTCTTATGGAGAGATAGAAAAATGTGTTAAGAATCTATTGGTTCAATAATCACTTCATTTGTAGGTCTATAGATCAAAATATCATTAAAATACTGAAGTATGTTTAGTACAATATCCAATTCATACTCTTCAGACATATTTTGGTAAAAAGGCATAACTTTCACTAGAGTTATTAGATTGAGGTTGTTTTAAGACTATCTTGAAGAGGACTTCGAGATCTATAACTTTAATAAGACCCAAAAGAGAAATTTTGTCATCTAGAGAGCCAAAATCATGAATTTCTGAAAGTATACAGTGTATATCTGTTAAACGGACATACACCTCTACCTAACGGACATATACCTCCACCTAACAGACATACACGGGCTCTGAGATGTCTTCTAGACCCATAAAGGTCCTTTTAATGGATATAGACTAGCCTGGGGACATTTTCAAACTTGAAAAGGTCTGTTTAATGAATCTAAAGTCTGTCTAACGGACATAGGTGAGACAAAACACCCTCCAAAGCATCTCCAATGATTCCTACATCCATTCTAACATTGCATTCACTCATAATCTTCCCAAATTCACTTATTCTAATGCAATATCAGTTTTTAAACATTCAATTACTAAATTGATTTCATTAAACTTCCCAATCTCAACTCAACTGATTCATCACATACAACCATTTCTCATCTTTCACTATAGATATCCTGTACACATCCTATGTAACATTACTAACTTATAATGATCATATCTCTCAATTAAAATATCCAAAAATTTCATAAATTATATCATTGGAAAGCTAGAAAGATATCTACAACTTCCAAGAAGACAACTTTGTCTAATTCAGCCTAGATCAATATAGTTTTGCCCTAGAAGTCAGAACATAAAATTTACCTTTATGAATGCTTGAAAATGCAATGTACAAACTTTGAGAGTCATGAGCAAAAACATAATCGTATTTCATTATCATCAAAAGATAAGAGTTTTACAAAGATTTAATGGTCATTTCAAGCCATAATACATCATAGTCCAAAAATACATAATTTACACGAAGAAGAATTGCTTAAAATGCAACTAAAGCCTTATTTTACAAAAACTAACTTAAAATACAAAATAAGCATAATCTAAAGGAATGCCTTTATGTTCGATCACTTGATCTCATGCTCATCATTTGAAGATGGGATGGAACAGGGGGGAAGGGGGTGAGCTTAAAGCTCTTGGGTAACAATTTTATAATCAGTAACAAGCAAAACTATTGAAATATTCATTTCCATTGTAAAAATTTACCTTGAATCATAAAGCAAATATTTTCCAAATTCTCATTTATGAAGTCATTTATAAGCAACATAATTCATGCATTCAACAAATTTTGTCAATACATAAGCACAACAAAATGGTTTAGGTGGATCTAGTACAGAACGTATTATACATTTCCACATAATGGTCCTGTGTAGCAGTGAACAAAACGTATTATCGCAGTCCCACTCAATGGTCTTACGTGGCTGTGAACTTAGGGGAGTCTATAAAGGAGCTCCATGCTACTAGCGGGCCGGCGGGAGAAGCCTTTTGTCAAAATGCACTCGACTTAATTTAGGGGACCACTACAAATCCACATAATTATGCATTTCACATTTTATAAACATATTGCCTAAAATGGTACATTCTGAAACTTAATTTCATAACCATAATATCATTTTAAAAATCATTATTCTTTCAAAATTGTTTCTATCATTCATTTCATAAACCAATATCACAATTCATATACAAATATGCAACACATTCTTAAAACATTTAAAAAGCAATAAATGCACATGAAATCAAGTAGTTGAAAATCATTTATTTCCATTTCTTGAAAGGAGCTTTAATGGCTTATTACTTAATTATAAAAATGTAACCCACTTAAATTTCCTTGCTTATAGACTTGTTAAAAAATGCCTCTCCTTTTGCTCCTCTTGTCTTTGTTAATTCCCTTAACATTGACAAAATTCCTAATTCAATAGGAACTCCAATTTGAGGAACTAAAGAAACATATGCATAAAATTGATCCTAGAAAGCTTAAACCGATGCAATTCTTAAGCTTCAAGAACTAAAACCTTTCCAAAAATCCAAAAGATTAAGAAGGAGCTTACCTTGAGTCTTCACCAAATAACAAGATTCTTGGCTTAAATGAAAGCTCTTCTCTTCTTCTTTCTCTTTCTCTTCTTAAACAACCTAAAATTCCCTCTTGAAAGCTAAGAAAAGATGAACCCCTAGCTTTTTCTCCCTTCCTTTCTCTCATACACTAGTTCTCTCCTTCTTCTCTCTTATTTTCATTTTTCACTCTTCTCTCCCTTCAATTCACGTTTTTCTCTTCTTAATAAGCAAGACAACATATTCTTTTTCCTATAAGACCCTTAATGAGTGTGCAAAGTCTCTTTTGCCCTTCCTTTAATGCATTATAACTTAAATGCTTAAGTGAACTACCAAAAACACCCATACACAATCTTACTACCTTAACACTTTAATTCAATTAACCTATATCATTTAATCTTACTAACATTAACATAATAATTAACTCCACAAAATAATTCCACAAAGGCCTCATAATTAATTTAAATCATGCTTATTCATTAAGAAAAAAATCGGCGGCCAACACCTAAAGCCTAGATATCAAATGATAAATATTTCACCGCTACTGATGGTAATTCCTTCAAAATTAGGATTATTACTAATAGAAAAATAGGGATAAGATTTGTCCCTAATTGTGTTGTATGGACTAAAGTTCTTAATAGTCTTGTACTTGGCCCAGAGATCCTAATTGCTGTGATCAATTTTTAAAGCAATGTTTTGAGACCTATGCATAATTCTCTCATCCTAATCCTCTTTAGAAAAATATAAAATTCGTCATTATATACCATTTAAGAGGAATGAAGACATCAATCTTACTAAGGCTACCCACCCTGAAATGAATCCTGATGATTTAAAGTTAATACAAAAAGAATATGCTATCTTACTCCAATAAAGATTAATTAAATCCATAAAATCTGACTAGGCATGTCAAGCTTTCTATATAAATAAAAAGGTGGAACAAAAGAAAGAAAAAAAGAGTTTGATTATTGATATAAACCTTTGAATTCATTCCTTTAAGATGATAAATTACCACTGTCAAGACCAGCACTCAAGTCTTGTTTCCCAAAGAAGGAACAATCTTTTTTCAAAATTTGACTTGAAAGTGAAATTTGGCAATTGGGTATAGATCCACAAGAAAGGTGCAAGACAACTTCTATATTTAAAATGCTCAATACCTATGGACTATTATGCCAGTTAGAATCAAGATTGCCCCATCACTATTCCATTGGGCCATGACAAGAATTTATAAGCCCATTCTTTCCAGTACCCAGATCTACATTGATGACATAATCCTATACTCCAAAACCTATGAAGATCATAAGGCTCTTCTTCAATCATTTTTGGATCTTACAAAGAAATATGAAATTAATCTCTCAACCAAAAAAGGCCATATTGGAACAACCTAAATAAAATTTTTGGGTATGCACTTTTATGATGGATTTTATCAGCCTGGTCCATACTATTACATTTTTCTGATGAAATCTCACCATAAAACAAATCCAACAATTCCTTAGAATTTTAAATTATGTCAAGGATTTCATCCCTTACGTGGATAATTACATAACTCCCTTTTATCCAAATTGTTGAGAAAGAATCCACCATTATGGAGTAAAGAACAAACTAGAGCTATCTAATACTTAAAATAGGCTAGTCAAAATCCACTTCCTTTAAAGATTACTGACAAAGATCAATGCATCCTTCAAACATATGCTAGTGACCATTATTGGGGTGCCATATTAATAGAGATTGATAGGAAAAGACATTAATGTGTCTATGTCAGTGTCCAATTCAAAGAATCAAAAAAACACTGTTATACCATCTATAAGGAAATCTTGGTGATAAAAAGGACATCGAAAAGCTCAATTTCCACCTTAACACTTATCATTTTCTAATTGAAATGGACAATACATCTTTCCAAAGATTCTTGAGCCAACAAGAAGATATTTCCTAATATCCAATTACTTTGTTGGCAAGATTGGTATTCATGTAATAAATTCACCATTCACCATATCAAAGGTCAACACAACATCCTTACATATTTTCTCTCTCAATATATATAACCAATCCAATTGCTCTTTCCCATCTTTAAGAGACCAGTTATTCTCATTCTCCCCATCATAGAATTTCCACAGCATGCTAGGATCAAGAAATCTTTCCCTTCGATCACTAAAACTCATTCAACCACACTAGATGACATTATTGTTCTCCTTTCAAAATGTAACATCCTACTCTTATAAGATACGTACCCGATATCCTAAGTGATATCCAAATACGTAACCCATAAGAATGGCATGTTAGCGCACTCATATTACTAACTTAATCATGTCATCATTATTAATAAAAATATCACAATAATAAAAATCCAAAAGTTCCTCATTTCATTTCATGATAACCAAACGTATAGACATTGTAGCTTTCAAAATATCCATTCATGTACATCATTGCCTAACACATTACATACATGAGGAATTTTACAAAGTTTCTATCTAAGTGCTTCAGTTTTAGCTAACTAACCTTTGAGCCATAACTTGTATCCAAAAGTGGTACAAAATCTTTTTTATGCAGTCTTGGTAGCTAAGTCGTCACTCTCTTAAACTAGAAATTGTCAACGTTGCAATTTTGGTGAGTTTTGCGAACTCAATTGAGTAACCATCCTCAATGGTTCGCTCTTGTCACATAATATAACAATTCATGTTAACAAATAATTCACTTCAACTTGTTTATCATCAAGGAATATCACGAAAGCACGTTGGTCATAATTGTCATATTTTAAACACAAAGTCCATACAATTCATCATTTCGTTACAATTTTGCAAATCACAATCATCAATAAATTATCATATATTCCTACAAGAAAAATCCTCATAACAATGCAGTCATTCAATCTATTCATAACATATGTGAATGCAATATTTATGAGACTCAAATTCATTTATTACAATATTGTGCCCGTGTGTCTTTTTCATTATCCCGTATTCGTTATGGATGCCGGGCTCATTCATACTGTCCCTTATCTAGTAGGGATACAAGGCTCATTAAACACATTGAGCCTAGGTTCTTTCCACAAATTTCTGAGTTTTAAGCTCTATTTCACTAGCAACATCAATCACAACTGCCTTTATATTTCATGCATTGGAATAAAATGCATTCCATAAATTCAATCATCTTATCCAGTCAAATGCTTTCACAATTTCCTACTCATTCACATTAATCATTAGACTAGGTCTGGCATTTAATTTTTAAGTTGAAAAACAATTAGTCAATCACATTCACATTCAAGTAGCACTTCCAATGTTTAATTCATACATCAAATACCTCGGACATTTCATTTCTAGAATTCAATACACATACATCACATATCAATTCAATTTAATATCTAGCAGAACAAATCAAAGTGAGACCATCTTAAGTTACTCACAATTGCTCTCTTTAGCTTATTGCCTTGAAGTCTTGGTAATGTTTGGAAGCGGTCGCTCAACGTGCTCTTTTGTATGCAATCACAAACATTTTCATATTACAACATTGACCATTTAACTGAATAAGCAAATATATAAACGTATCATGTATTATGCATGTTTTATGATAAATTCTCAAGTCCACTTCTTTAATAAACTAATAAAAAGATCAATTTTTACTCCAAAATTTCCAGAATTCATACACTCATTAACCATTCTAGCTTTTTCTCAAAGCGAACTTTTGGGTCTACTTACATGATCATTATGATAAGGAAAATGAAGTATTTAGGCATTACTTTCTTCCAGAAAATTGCTCCTCTATGTCTTAAATTTCTAATGAGATCAAGATCATAAAATTTGGTTCTAAATTCTGCAAGTTATACTCAAAATCCTGTAGACTATTCTTAAACTATAATAATGCTCTGTACTCAACTTCAAGGCAGATTTTGAAATTCATAGAGAGAGAATTACAATTTGATTTCTTCAGCAATATAAATCAAGAATCAATTCATTTAGAGATCTACAGATGAAGATATAACCAAAATACCAATGTTTGTTTAATGAAAGTACTCCAGTTAATAATATTCCAGCTCACTTCCTCATTTTCATCCCTAATTCCTTAATTAATATTTCCCCAATGAATTTAAATGGCTATAAATTTTTACGGAGAGGAAGAACTATGTGTTAGGAGTTTATTGGTTCCAATTTCCAGTCATTTGGAGGTTAGAAGAAGTTATAGCTAAAAGAATCAAAATTGTACATTTTTAGGAAGCTTTCGGTGTCACGATCGTGCACTTCATTTTTCCAGATTCATTACAGAATTTTTCTCTTCTTCTTCCTCTCTTCTACCTAATCCATCATCACTAACTTATACTCTCACTATTACCTATACATTTCTACTCCTCTTTCAATTTAACTTACTCTTAGGCAACTTAAAATTCAAGAGTAAACAAAAACAACAAAAACAAAAATCATATACGAATATTAATCAAGTTCTGCATTTGTTTTTATCTGCTGAACTTTTTCATAATTAACTTCAATCTAAAAATAGAAACTATTTCCATTTTTCTGCAATTGTTTACTGTTAAGTCAAGAGGACTTTACGATTATTAATTTTGGTGATAATCAAATAATAATAATATTAGAAATAAATGAA
>JANSVA010000216.1:33328616-33357008 GCA_025504915.1 Erythroxylum reticulatum
TACCTTCAGTCAAGGATGTGTTACACCTTCTTAGGCAACCAATTTTGAAACTACCTAGACCTGATGATCTTGATCTCTCAAAAGGAAAACAACCCTTCAGTCTATCCTTTATCAAAATTATAGAGTTAGATGTTTTACTTTTATAATTATCTACTGTCGAAAACCTTCATCCATTTAGTGAAATATAACAAGATTCAACTGATAATCTAAATTTCTTGAAGCATTTCATAAATTGGAAAGAAGCAAGTCACAGTCAGGAAGCATTAGCAAAATAAATTGAGGAAGTTCATACTAAAGTTGATGAACTAGCTGACTCAGTGGGTGATCTTCATGAGGAAGTAGCACTACGATGAGTTACTATTGAACAAGATCTCAAGAAGATCCACAATGACATGCAACGTATGTTTTCTGAAATTCTGAAGCACCTACGGTGAAGTAATCTTTTTGATTAATGACAAATAGGGGGAGAAGGAGAAAAAGAAGGAGAACGAGAAGAGAAGATAGAAAGCAGAGAGAAAGCATTGCATATATCTTATATGCAATTCTTTTCTTATGTTTTTGCTTTATTATTCGTCGAAATACTATTTGTCTATCAATATCATTTTATCTTCTAAAATTATGATTGCTTATTATCATAAAAAAGGGGAGATTGTTAAGTCAAGAGGACTTCACTTCTATTAATTTTGATGACAATCAAATAATAATAATCTTAGAAATGTATAAACTGTTTTGATAAGTTTGTTAAGTGTGCAGAAAAATGTAAGTAACACGTAGTTAACTCAGAAGGTGCGCGGTCAACACCTGACGAAGTGCGATACCAAACAAAGTGGAATAATAGATGAAACATAATAACAGAAGAAGCATTATTCCAGACGATACAAAAGGAAGATATTCTAGAATGTCAGATAATTAGTTAGTTGGAGTTAGTTACAAGACTCAACTAATAAACGTTTCTAGAAGATTCAAGAAGTAGATTTCAAGAAGACAGTTGGAGACTTAGGCTATACATACTAGTTCTAGTCAAAGACTAAAATAACTAATGCTTTTACATTATCAAATATTCTGTATTCAAAGTGCAAAAGAAGTGAGCAAATATATCTGTAAGCTAAAGCTCAAAAATACTTTTTGTAGAGAGAGAAAGGAAGGCTAGAGCCCGGAGAGGCTAATACAGCTGATAAATAATATTTTATAAAAGAAACCTGAAGAGACTTTATAAGTGTAGAAAGAATACTTGTAAAGTTGAAGAGTATAGTGAAATCTCAGACTAATTCTAAAGACTGGACGTAGCCTAAGGTTTGGGGTGAATCAGTATAAAATCACAATGTCTATTCTTTAACCCTTACTTTTAATTTTCTTTTTGTTAGACGAGTAGATAATGTTACTTGTGATTGCATTGCTCATCAACTTTAGCAAAGTGTTTTAGTCATCATTTGAAATTTTCATAAATAAATTCAAGAAGTTTTTAAAAGATTAATATTTTTGAAAAGATTACACAATTCAACCCCCTTCTTGTGTAGTTTACTTATCATATTGGATTTCTATATTATCAAATGATTTACTTCAACATCTTTCTTAAGAATATTTTAGCATTTTTTATCAATCTTTAAAGGGAGTTGATTATGACATGCTTGTTTTAAGTGTTGGATAGCTTTGGTTTGTTCTTTACTTCATGGTGGTGGATTCTTTCTCAACAATTTGGATAAGAGAGTGGTGTAATCAACCACATAGGGGATGAAATATATGATGTAATTTACAATTCCAAGGAATTGTTGAATATGCTTTGTGTTGATACTTTCATTAGGAAAATGTAATAGCTTATTAGCTATATGTGGACCAGGTTAATAAAACCTATTATGAAAATTTAGACCTAAAAACTCTATTTAGGTTATCCCAATATGACTTTTCTTGCCTAAGAGCATGATTCCATATTGCTTTGAGAATGATTGGAGTAGAGTCTTATTATCTTCATGGGTTTTCGAGTATAAGAGGATGTCATCAATTTATGTGCCCATTCTTTCCAGCACATTGATGACATCCTTTTATACTCCAAAACTCATAAAGATCATAAGAGTCTAGTCCTTTGAAACAATATGGAGTAACCTAAAGTTCGAATGACATTGCTGTCCATTGGTATTAAACATTGGAAATGTACAAGGTTGTTTTGTATCTTTCTTATAGTTCAATACTCAATTCCCAAAATCCTACTTTTAAGTCAAAATTTGAAAAGATTGTTGCTTCTTTGAGAAAGTACAAGGTTTGAGTGTTGGTTTTTGGTATTAGGAATCTATCATCTTAGAGAAATGCCTTTAGATTTTTATAATCAATTATCAACCTATTTTTTCCTCTCTTTTGTTCATATAGAAAGCTTGGCACACCTAATTTGATTTTATGGGTTCTATTAAATCTTACTGGAGTAAGATAACACACTCCTTTTGAGCTAACTTTAAATCATTAGGATTCGTACCAGGGTTAGTAGCCTTCATAACATTGATGTCTTCATTTTTCTTAAATGGTAGATGAATTAAGAATTAAGGATTTTTCCAAAGAGAATTGGGGTATGAGAACAGTGCATAAGTCTCAGGATAATGTTATAAAAATTGATCCTTAGTGCCTCAAAGGGAGGATGTATTTAGGTAAGTTCAAACATATTACGTATATCTGTGTATGCACTAAAATTATTCTAAAATTTAATCCCTTTAGGTAGGATTTGAAAATTAGAGGCTCTGCAATAGACATCTATACGAATTAGGATATTTGAGCGATGGCTACTAAAAACTTTAGTTTACATAAAACAACTAGGGAAAAATCATATCCTTAATTTTTCTTTTGTTGATAATCTCAATTTTAAATGAAATACCATCAGCAATAGTGAAATATTAATCATGTGATATCCAGGATTTAGGAGGTAAGATGTTGGGCTTTATAATACTCTGGCTGGATCCAATACTGATATAACCAATAACCTTGATCATCTTATTATATTTATCTTGTTGTAATAACTGGATATGGACAAAAAGATAAGGAATAATGATAGGTTTTGAATCTACCTTCAGACATTTTTGATGTAGTATATATAAGTAATCATCTTCAATATCTTCATCAATCAGGCCATCAGAGGATTTAAACTCATCCTCTGAAGAGTTTATTGGAACAACAAATTTTTTTCTTCATCTTCATTGGATTGTTCTTCAATGAAGCCTTTAATATTGCCATTTTCATGGATAGGCCATATAGCCTCAATGGATTCTAATAGTTTTAAATCTCTTTTGATCTTATTAGGACATTAACGAGCATAATGTTTTAGTTTGCCACAAATAAAACATCAATCTACCTTTTTTTCTTGTAGAGTTCGACTTTTAAAGAATCGAACAAATTTGCATTGTTTTCATCTTCTAAGTGGCTTATGATAACCTTCATTCGAGATTTGTAATTTGTGAGACTTTCTATAGGAGAATTTTTTATGATAATACTTCCTTTTAGTATGAAATTCACAATCCTTTTCTCTAAATAAGTCTTTTTATAATCCTTTTTTAGAAAAGGCCCTTCTTTGATCATATTCTTGAAAAATGTTTGTTGGTTACAAAGTTTATCAAGAGAAGCTAAAGCAAGCTAGTATATTTCTCCAAGAGATATTTCTCTCATATCTCTTCTTAAAGCTGTTATAGTTCTCTAAAGTTTAGGCTGTAATGCCTTTGGAAGAGATGAGATGAGTGTATAATGAAGATTGACATCATTAAAATTGTTAAATAGATAATATCTTTCTGTTATATATTGAAAATGTTCATGTAAATATCTTATATCCAATGAACAACACTTGATTTCAAAGTATTCTTACCTGATCTTTTTTTCAATAAGCTGAAAATTTCCAATAAATTCTTTATGGATGACTCCAAGAAGAATTCCTATAAAGATGAATTGAATATATTGGATTCTATGATAGTCATCTAGACTTTGCCACCATTCTCGTAAAGTACTAGTAAAACGAGAATTAAACTTAGACAAATATCCCGTAAGGGATTATTTCAGTGAGTCATCTATAAATTGATCCAAACTCCAAATTCATGGAGACGTTCTCTCCATTTTTTGGGTGAAAGATCATTAAATGAAAACCACAGTTCGGAAGTAGGTCTAGTTGCAGGTACCTGTGTTACTAGTGGAGAGGGTCTCACTGGTTCAATTCCTATAGATTCATCTTCACTAATATCTAGTTCAACTTTAGTTGATTTGGGCATAGTCATCATGATATGATTTAATTCAGATAAATAAGCAAATTGCTCTAATCCTTCTAAAAATCGTTCAGACATTTTAAAGGATTGTTTAAATAAGTCAGAATGCTTAAATGTGTATTCTCTAGATTTCTCTAGAGATACTGTTGGTTCAGGAGTTATAATAAACCCTTACTAAGGAGCTTTATCTTTTCTGGTGGATAAAGAATGTTAAGTTTTTGGTGGTGAAGAAGGTGGAGTTTTAATACATAAAGGTTTTGTCTATGAATCAACATTTTTGTTATGTGAAGGTGATGGATCATAATCTTTTTCATTTTTGGGCTTCGTGATTTGGTAGCTTTAGTGGTAGGATGAATATGCTGCCTAATCAAATGATAGTTCATTTTGAACACTTTCTGATAGTTAGTACCTTTAGGATAAGTTGGAGACCAATAAATAGGTTGTATGACTGGAAAACTTATAGGATAAGCTTCATAAACAATCTTGGACAATTCTGTTTGTATGTCGACTTCCATTTGTTGAAGTACTTCTTTCACTATTTAAAACTTTTGTTCATTGTTTGTAAAATCATGTCCAAAATATTGTGTTTCAATATATTGTCTGAGATCAACATCAAGTTGAGCCATTTGATCTTTCAAGGATGTGTATAGTTTTTAGATTTAAGAAGAGACTATTTCTACCCTTTGTTGAGTAGCTTGAGTTTATTGGTTAATCCCATCAAGCTTAATATCAATTCAGCATAGAACTTTGCTTTAGGCTATAATAATATTAGTGTGCCAATTGATTACTTTATCTATAAGGATGGATACAAGGGTACCATAAAAGGTGATTCCTGTAAAATGCATCAATATGCCTTGTCAGGGTAGCAAATTCATCCTCATACTATCTCATTATCATGTAATGAATTAGTGTTGGAGTGCTAACAGGAATAGGAGAAATAAAAGGTGGAGTTTTGTTGTATGGGTTATTTAAAGAAAAAATGATCATTTCCAACAACTTTGAGTAGCTCATAAAGAGTATTAGATCTTGGTTGTATGTTTTTACGCCCAAGCCAGGGTCTTAAATCTGGATCATGATCACCATGTCTAAAGTGAAAATCTTGAGAAGGTTGAAAATGATCAAATTCTTTGGGTTGTTGCCTTTTTTTCTTCAAGATTTTGTCTCCCTTTGAACATAAACCTCATCGTCACTATCTATGTCATCATATTCTAGTGGACATATTTCACAATTTGGCTCACATATGGATGGTTCCACAGCCCATATGAAATTTCCTCTAATGACTGATGTAGATATGTTGCCCATCAAATTTAACATAATGAATTGGAGGTCCATCTTTGCCTTCTTTTTATGATAACATTAATTAAAGCATTAAAACATGTCTATATATGCTTGAAGATCTAAGCTGATCTTCATTAGGCCTAGTGTAGATGGATTTAACAGATCCATCTTATAGTGTCATGAGAATAAGAGGAGTAGTTGTTTGAAAAGAATGCCTGTGATGAATATGGAACATCTTTTGATAGTTAGTGATCTATTCTGTTGGCATTAACTTATCAAGTTCCATTGGTGCTAACTATTTTGGAATTTGAATTATGGTAATTTGATCATGAGCTAGATCTACTACCATATATAAAGCATCAAATGTGGAATTTAAAAAATTAAGATCTATAACATTATTCTGTAGGCAGTAGATCATTTGATGGTGCAAAGTAGCTATAATTACTTTAGGATCTTTCTCTGCTCCAGTAATCTAGATTTGGACTTGAAGTCTCTTAATAAGTTAAGATTGTCCAATTTGATATTAAAATCAGGGGTTATGATGAGAATGACATTTATGTTATTGAGATTTATTAATAGAACACTAATTAGTAAATTTTGGTGAGTAATGTAAATAGTGTCAAGAAGAGAGATCTTAGCAGTGGCTGAAATTCCTTTTTGTCAATGAAGAGTAAGAAAAAAATTGATGGCTCCAATATATAGATGAGAATGATTACAATCTCTCCAAAGAGAGATGAGTTATTTTGGAATCTCCTATTTGACATATTATTCTGTTATTGTTGTGTTTAAGCCATATTATTCTAAATGAGAACTTTTGATGATCTCTTTTACCTTTAGATAATTTATGGTAAGGATTGTTCGAATGCTTCTAGTCTAAGAATGATTACAAGAATGTATATTGTAAGGACCTAGCAAGGGTAAAAATGTATAATAGATACAACTTTCATCTGGGAGATGAGTAATTATCTTCTACCTTTAGACAATTTATAGTAAGGATTGTTTGAAAACTTCTAGTTTAAGAATGATTACAGGAATGTATAATGCAAGGACTTAACAGGGGTAAAAAGGTATCATGGATACGACTTTCCTTTGGGAGATGAGTAATTTCTACTAGATTTAATTTTTTATTGGAAAGAGTATATTTACATTAGAAGGAAGATTTTCTATTGAAAGAGTTGAAGAGAGGTGAACAAGGTCACTAAATAAAAAGTTACTCATTTAGAATTTTTATTTATTACATGACACTATCCACTTTAGACATAAACTAATCATCTAAATGGAATAATAATTAATTAATTATCCTCCATATCATAGAGAAATTTACCCAGCAAATCTCCCCCTCGTAACTATATGGAGGAGTCTATCATACTGATAACTCTATAATAAATATTGTGTTTCTCTTTTAAAAGAGACTTAGTTATCATATCTAAACCATTCTAATCATTATGGGTATTTATTAACTCTAAGTTTTTTTAATCTAATACATCACAAGTACAATGATACTTTATATTGATATGCTTCAACCTGAAGTAAAAAAGTATATTTTCACTCAAGTGAATCCCTGTTTAACTATTATAAAACAAGATATACTTTCTTGCTTAAGCACAAACTCTTGCAATAATATGTTTATTGAAAGTACCTCCTTGCAAGCCTTAGTAATTATAATATACTTAACTTCTATTGGAGAAAGTGCAATATAATTATGAAATTTTGACTATCATACTAGTGCACTTTTTGCAAAGGTGACCATGTGCCTTGAAGTAGACTTTCTACTATCAATATCTATGGATATATTTAGATATGTATATCCAACCGAAAAACGTTTTTTGCCACCAAAATGAAGATATAATTGGGATGTACTTGGAAGATACCTAAGGTTTGTCAAAACAATCCAATGCCCTCTCCTATGATTTGAAAGGAATCAATTCACAACACCAACTACATGAGCTATGTCTAGTCTAGCACACACCGTTGTATACATCAAACTTTCCATTGTTGATGCATAAGGAACTATTTCCATGTCTTCTTTATCCTTCTCACAAGATGGACAATGCTTAGAAATTAATTTGAAATGACTAGTAAGAGGAGTGATAACTTCTTTGGATTAGCGCATATGGAATCTTTTAAGCACCTTTACCATGTGTTGCTCTTATAATAACTATAGTTTATTTACCTTCTTATCACAAATGATAGTCATGCCTAGTATCTTCTTTGCTGATCCTAAGTCCTTCATAGCATAGTCTTCACTCAAATCTTTTTCCAATTTGTCAATTTTTAAAAATTTTATGGCTAACAATTAACATATCTTTAATGTGATGTAACTTAATTGAAACACCACCTTTAGGAAATCTTTTAATGAAAAATACAATGGTCTAAAGTTGTTTTCCTAATAGTTGTATCCCATTACAAATAATTCAATATTATTTTACTATTGTCTCAATGTTTATTTAAAGTATACAAACTTTCTTCTATCTTATAAACAAAGTCTTCTTTTCCTTTCATCTTGAAATCCTATAGTTGCTTCATATAAATATTTTTCTCTAAGTTGCCATAAAGACAAGCTATCTTTATGTCCATATATTGAATCTCTATATTTATGCTAGTTGCAAATCCTAATATAACTCTAATGAATGACATCTTCACCATTAGAGAGAAAATCTTGTTGAAATCAATTCTCTCTTTCAAATTGAAACCCTTTATAACTATTCTTACCTTGTATCTAGGCTATAAACTCTTCTCTTCAGTCTTTAGCTCGAAAACCCATTTATTATTCAAAGCTTTATTACTCTTAGGTACCTTTACCAAATAATGGATGTGATTATTATATAATAACTCTATATCATCTTTCATAACTTTTAACCACTCTTCTTTCTAACC
This sequence comes from Erythroxylum reticulatum, assembly GCA_025504915.1. Taxonomy (NCBI): domain Eukaryota; kingdom Viridiplantae; phylum Streptophyta; class Magnoliopsida; order Malpighiales; family Erythroxylaceae; genus Erythroxylum; species Erythroxylum reticulatum. Next base: position 33,336,998 of record JANSVA010000216.1, read on the forward strand.
ATGTGTTAAAACCTCTTCGAAACTCACAAGTTATCAATCAGTAGTTAACATCACGTATTTATCTAAAGAATACCTACCTGAAAATTTTTTCATCCTACTAGATCTCCTCACAAGAACCTCAATTGTATTTATAGGTTTTAAAGATCATATAACCTTCTAACCATCTAGTTCAACTATATCATTATTGGTTATCAAAGCACCTATATCCACTATATCATTTTGGATGTCACCATTAGTGTGATTTGATTCCTTAACTAGATGAATTAAAGAAAGATTGATATAATTTTTCTATGATTTTTTCTTATTTGTAAACTTGTCAAAATCTTCAATTATTTAATCTTCAAAAAACACAATACATATTCTAATTAATTTCTTTTCAACAACAAAGTCTTAGGAGGATTCCTTTAATGTTGAATACCCAATGCTTTATAATACACATCAAATGAGCCTATGTATTCGCCTTCATTGTTAGTCTTTTTCAGTACTTACATGATACTAGTTAAAGATACACCACCTTATCTTTGGTTTTTAAGTGTATACATATACGTTTCTAGAGTGATGATCTATAAAGGTTATAAAGTAAAAAATACCATCAAATTCTAGTCTTTATAAGATCTCATATATCTAAATTCACCAAATCAAGCATTTTAAAAGCTCTATAATGTGTACTAGTTATGGAAAAAACCATACTCTTCTTTCCTGCAAAGTAATCAACATATGACTTTAAAGAGGATCAATTCATTTTTGGAATATCTTTGGTAACGGTTAGTAGAAGTTTCAAAAGGGAGTCTTATTATTAAGTCAGCTAATAAAAATCAAATTCAACTTAATATCTAGGACATGGTTCGCATTCTTTAATAAGAACTTTTTATTGTTGTTAGCATTAATAAACACATCTTTAATGCCAATAACCTAAGCCACTCCATTATTTCTCATATGCACATCACTGAAAATATAATTAGTATAAGAAGAAAATATTCTCTCTTAGAAATGACATGTGTGGTTGAACCACTATCAACCACACAACTAGATTTCTCACTAGTTAAATTGATCTCATCTTCTTTATAATGGAGAAAAAACTCTTCTATAACTATATTAACTCTATTTGCATCAACTTCTTATTGGTTATCTCTTTTCCATTCCTATCTATACTCTTTCTTTAATTTTAAGTAATATTTCTTAGTTGAGCCTTTCATCACATAATAGTAACATTTAATGTTCTTCCTCAATCTAGACTTACTTCTAAACTTGTCTCGATGTCTTAAGCCTTTGCTTTTGCTTCTCTCTTTACTTTATATAATATGAATTCAGTATGAGGAAAAGAAGAAGAATCGTTTTTTTCTTCTTATCTCTTTATTCGATATATTGCTCTTCACTAAACTCATAAACATAATGTCTTTAGCACTAAAATAGTAATATAAACTCTAAAATCTCCCAATTGTTAGAATGAGTGCCAAAAAGTCATAATTCCTACACTTTATAATCGAAATTGATCTTTGTAGAAGTTAATTGATTTATAATTCCTTTCATCATATTTAGATGATCAATATTAGGAGAACCATCATTGTACTTCAAATTCATAAGCTTCTTTGTCAAGTATAATTTATTTCCTCCTATCTTTTGAGCATATAATTCATCTAATTTACTCTAAAGTGCATTTACATTATTCTCATTCGAGATGTGATTATGAACATTACCATCTACCCATTGTCTAATATAACCATAAACTTGCCTATTTAGTAACTTCTAATCATCATTACTTTTATCTTTAGGCTTTATCCGTTCATTTAAAATAAGAGCATAATAGTTTTTACAATAAAGGAAATCCTCCATCTTTCCTTTACACGTATGATAATTACTACCATTATGGCAAATAATTTTACTATTGTTAACTTCCATCCTTACAAAAATAAACCACATAATTTGGCTCTAATACCACTCATTAGGAAAAATAATAGTAGGCTTCAATGTACACATAATAGTGAAATCAATAAATAACGTAAAACCTTTTTCCTAGCAAGGTTAAACATTAATAAAGTAGCAAAGTAACCAAATAAATAAATTACAAGAGCAAACCAAACACCAAATAGCATAATTTCTATTCAAAAACTTTTTAAGAGGGAAAAAAACTATAAGACCAAATTATACTTAAAAAGCTTTCAAACATAAAACAACATAATTTTTATTCAAAAACCTTCTAAGGTGAAGCACAAAATGATAAGATCACATTATACTTAAAAAAGCTTTATTAGTCCCTAATGACACCTAAAAGGATGGATGAATTCAATGTTAATAAATTTTAAACAAAAAATTACTTAGTATTTTAATGATCATAATTTATAAATGATGAAAATATGAAATGATGCACTTAAACACTAAAGTAAAAAGAGTAAGAGAAGGGAGACGCAAACCATTAACAAATAATCCTTACCTATGTTTACTTATAAGACTCTTATTAAATTTTCAATATAACCCTTCTTTCAAGGTGAAGAATAATCTACACAAACTTTATTTAGAAAAATGGAACCTTTTTATAATCTTCCTCTAAGATGAAGAGGAGCCTCAACACTATTTGAAACACCCCTAAATATAATAAAAAAAACCAATAGAATCTCACAAATCAAAGTAGCTCACTTTATTACTTTGATAATATCAAAAAGGCTCATTTACTCAAAATAAGACATTAAATGCTCAAATAATTGAAAAACAATTTAAAATATGTGTAAAAGACATTTGAATGTTTATTGATGTAGAAACCAATGATAAAACATATATTTTATAGGGCTTTGAAACTCCTATAAGTTGTGAGAGCCAAAAACTAACCATTAAAGTGGCTAATTATAGACTAGTGGTTGACCAATGTAGCTTGTTTATGAACTAGTATGCATTAAAAACATAATTAATTAACCATTAAGACATTGGTCGATCACTAAGGTATTGTATCTCTTATAGGGACATTGGTCAATCACTAAGGTATTACATTAATTAACTATTAATTCATATTAGTCGACTAATGCATATTTAATGCATAAATTCTGTAAGTCATTGTATATTATTTAACCACTCAACCATATTGGTTAACCAATGTGTCCTTTAGAGGGATATTGATCGATCATATCACTATATTAGTTAACCAATATGACAACAAATTCACTTATTACATATTTAACTTATATTAGTTGACCACTTAACAATTTTTTAACCAATATGTCCTTTAGAGGGACATTGTGTAGGTTATGGTATGACCTCAAGTTGGTTAAAATAAAATAAAATTTAAATTAAAAAAAAAGCCAACGTTCTAGTCTTGCAACCAATTCAAAACTAAAATAGCACAAATTAAAGCATAGAAATCATTATACCTAGAATTTGGTCTCCAAACCAAATAGAAGGGAACTTGAGGTGTAGGGATGAAGCAAACATAACCTTAGTCTTGTCTCCACCTCCTAACTCGACTTTGACATTGGGTTGCTCGGTTTGTGCCTCCTTGCACCAAATGATATGCACTCCAAGGTTGTCACCAAAGGCTTATTAGAAAACCAATATTTCCCAATGTTATATAGTACTTTAATGGCCTAAATTTGATCATAGAAAATCCCCAAATTAAACTATTTAATGGGTTATTGATTTCTCAACACATAAGCTAAATGGAAAGCTAATTTTGGCCTTGAGGGTGACAGGAAAAAATCGGCAGCTAGGAAGAAGATAGGGGAAAAAGCAACAGATGGGAAGAAGAAAGATCAAAACGACAACTAGAAGAGAGAAGAGTATATTGCCAAAAATCACCTCACCTTTTGAGACAAAATGAGGGTGGAGATGTCTCTTGAATTGTCTCAATTGCCTTTGTGTAAATAAAGCTAAAAAACAAACATGTAACGTTAAATTAGTCATGAGGCTTTTGAACTCATCCTAATGGTCATTTCTTGGATAACTCATGGAGAGTAACCTCCCCACCAAGACTGGCCATGCAAATGTTCCATTTAATTTCCACTTTTCCATTTAATCTCATGCTTCAACATAATTAAACATTTGACCCAATTTCCATATAACTTATCATACATATCAAATAAATATATCTAAGATTAAATTTGTTATCTAATAACATTTATTCTAATAGCATATGACGACTAAAATAATTATAACACTTATAATTAATTTTATCGTCATATTCACAAATCCATATGATATATTAGAATAATTTCCTTTTTCTAATTAAATATTTTATGGTGTGACCCATTGGGATCTATGTCATGTTGACAATAGAATTAAAAGTCCTTTTAATTCTATAAATCATAAGCGGTATTTAGCAAAATACATTATAATTACTCAAGTGACATAGATGTTAAGTATCGTACACAAATCATGATCCCAAAGCAATAAAAACCCATGTCAATTCTCTTGTCATATAATATCCTGACTAAATGCAAGATTGGAATAAGTCATTCTTGCCAATTTATTCTTTCTTTATCTCTAAAGTAAACCATAAATATGATTAACTCCTTAATCATATTGCATGCATACAATATTACTTTATCAAGGGCCCTATAGATATTATCTCTCATATCATATACGAGGGACAACAGTATTCTTGATGAGCATTTATCCTCCATACATATCACATATACTGTGGCATTATTTATATAGCTACCTATTACAGTTAGCATTGGACAATACCAACAAACACACATTTCTCATGTAATAAAATAAACATCTTATACCATAGAATTCAAGACGCATATGAAACATTAATGACATAAATATAATCCTTATAATGTTTCATTTAAGGTTTATCAAATATCATAATCTCCATTATGTATCTGTATGATTAAACTAATAATTCCTTATCGAATGGTTTATAGATTATCGCCATCATTTAATCTACACACCAATCTTTCAATGGTTAATTAATATTCCATGTCAATCACCAAAATTAGTGACATTTTAGAGTAATCATTATTTTCCATTACAAAGTTCTACAATCTGAGTGCTCAACTCAAATAATTCATAAATAATGAAAAATCATGGAACAAGATGATATAAACCATCCAATTCATGAACATAATTGTTAGAATATAGCCATCCAATGATTGATTTCTAGATCATAACACTAACAATCTCTCACTTGAACTAGATCCAATCCAAATACATCTCTATGCATAAAATCTCTAAGCAAGTATAGCCTCAAAAAGACAATCTCCAACGTATCTAATACGCATTGATGTAGTGTGAACCACATGTTTGGCTTGAGAAAGAGGATTTGTAAGCGAGTTGATTATGTTCCTGACTGAATCAACATTGCAAAACTTTATATCACCCATCTCTATGATCTCTCATATGAGGAGATATCTTCGTAAAACATGCTTAGACCTTTGGTGTGACCTAGGTTCCTTTGCCTAAGCAATAGTCACATCATTGTCACAATAGAGATTAATTAGTCCAGCGGTACTAGGAACTACATCAAGTTTAGAGATGAACTTCTTGATCCAACATCCCTCTTTGGCCACTTCAGAAGCGGCTATATATTCGACCTCAGTGGTGGAATCAACTGTGGTGTCTTATTTGGAACTTTTCCATCTCACAACTCCTTCATTAAGGATGAACACATACCACAATTGTGATCTCATATCATCATGGTTGGTTTGGAAACTATCATTAATTTAACCCCTTATAAGGAGCTCAGAATCCCTTACATAGACAAAGAACATATCTTTGGACCTTGTCAGGTACTTGAGGATATGCTTGAATGCAATCCAATGTGCTAAGCTTGGATTAGCCTGATATCTGTTGGTAAATATGCTAAGCTTAGAGTAGCTTGATATCTACTGGTCATACTCAGAGTGTATGATATATCAGGGTAAGTGCATATCATGGTATACATGATAGAGCCAACTGTCGAAGCATATGGAACTCTACACACAAGGTTCTTGCTCGCACTTGACAAAATCAAACTTTTTATCTCTTTGTCAAAGCGATTCTTCCAATTCGGTGATGCTTGCTTCAATCCATAAATGGATCTTTGAAGTTTGCACATCTTCTTAGTAACCTTTGGATCCACCAAACCCTCTGGTTGTGTCATATAAACACATCCTCTTCTAAATCCCCATTTGGAAAAGCAGTTTTGACATGCATTTGCCATATTTCATAATCATGAAAAGTGGAAATTGCTAGAAGGATCCAAATTAACTTAAACATAGCCATGGACGAGAAGGTCTCATCATAATGAACTCCTTAAATCTGCCTGAAACCTTTTATAACAAGATCTACCTAAAACCTTTCATAATAAGTCATGCTTTGTAAGTAGTCAAATTTACATCTATGACTGTGTTCCTCTTAAAAACCCACTTGTTTTCAATGAGTTACACCCCAATAGGAAACCAACCAAATTCTAAACCTAGTTGTCATACATGGACTGTATCTCAGATTTCATGATTTTAATCCATTCGTCGGAATCTAGCCTTTCCATCGCTTCCTTACAGGTCAATGGATCTTTAATGTCTAACACCATCACCTCATGTAGTCCCATATACCTTTTAGGTGCATAGACTACCCTAGTTGACCTTCGCAGGGAAACTACTTCCAGTTGACCTTCCTCCCAACTCCTTGTGGTTTAAGTTCAACTTCAAGTTGTGTTGATTCAGTTGGATGCAAGTTATAAGCCTCTTCGATAACTACTTGTGGAGTTGGCTATACCTGACTCCTATTGACAAAAGCATTTAGGGGTGGGTCAATGTGTCTCCCACTGGCCTCGTTATCTTGTAGCATTTCCTAAATTTCTTCAAGTCTAACATTACTTCCCCCACTTTCTCTTGCGAGAAACTCTTTCTCTAAGAGCACACCATGTGGAGCAACAAGTACTTTGTTCTTTGACTTATGATAGAAGTAGTATCCTTTATTTTCCTTAGGATACCCCATAAAGAAGCACTTATTTGATTTAGGGCCAAGCTTTTCATATATTAAACGTTTGACATATGCCTCGCAACCCCAAATCTTTGGAAAAGACATGTTAGGCACCTTGTTAAACCATATCTCATATGGTGTGTTTTCTATAAACTTTAATAGAACCCTTTTTAGTATGAATGCAGCAGTCTTAAAAACATATCCCCAAAATGAGATTGGAAGGTTGGTTTGACTCATCATAGATCAAACCATGTCTAAAAAATTTTGATTCTACCTCTCAAAAACACCATTCTATTATGGCATTCCAAAAGCAGTAAGTTGTGAGACAATTCCATATTCTCTAAGATAAGCACCAAACTTATGACTCAAGTATTTGCCTTCATAATCTGATCGTAAGCCTTTAATCTTCTTGTCAAGTTGCATTGTCAACTTCATTATTGAATTTTTTTTGAACTTTTTAAAAGATTCAGACTTATGTCTCATTAAATAGACATAACCATATTTACTGAAATCATTAGTAAATGTGACGAAGTATTAAAAACAACCTCAAGCATTGGTACTCATTAGTCCATATACATCACTATGTATTAGACCTAATAAGTCACTTACCTTGTCACCTTTCTTAGTAAAGGGTATCTTGGTCATTTTGCCAAATAGACAAAATTCACATATCCCAATCGATTCCAAATCGAATTGACCAAGAAGTTCTACTTCTTGCAATTTCTTGATGCGCTTCTCATTTATATGATCTAGGCGACAATGCCATATAAGAGTAGTACTCTCATGACAAGTCTTCAGACATTTGTTATTGACATTAAGGACCTGCTTATCAATCTCAAGCAAGTATAAACCATTCTTAACATAAGAAGATCCATAAAACAAACCATCTCTATAAAATGAACAAGATCCATTTAAGATGGAAAAGGAGAAGCCATTATTGTCCAAACAAGAAATGGAGAAAATGTTTTAAGAGATGGACAGAACAAAATATACACATTTAAGTTCTATTACAAGCCCACTGGCCAAATGTAACTCAATGAACCCAATGAAAATGACTACAACACTTGAACCATCCCCAACACATAGTTGCACTTTGCCCTTTCCAAGCATCCTCCTACCCTTTATTGTCTACATATTTTAACAACCATGAACACAAAATCTGGTATCCAATACCCAATCAAAAACAAAGGTAGAAAGGTTAACTTAAACAACATATATACCTGAAGAAGAAGATGGAATCATTCTACTCTTCAAGTCCTCTCGAAATTTGGGACAATTCCTCTTTTAATGTGCTTTTCCATTACAATAAAAGCAATCAACATCGGAAAGGTTTTGGCCTTAAAAGTGTTTGAAGTCACCACTTAGGCCTTATCTTTGCCACCTTTACCCTTTTTCTTAACTTTGCATTTGCTCCTATCTTTCTTGATCTTCTTCCCTCCCTCCTACTTAGTAGTCTTGAGCATCCCATAGAGTTCCTCCAAACTCTTCTCCATCTGATGCATATGGTAGTTCATGATGAACAATGAATAACAGGTAGGTAAAGAGTTGAGGATGACGTCAGTGGACAACCCCGGGCCCAATGGGAGACATAGCCTATCCAACTGCTAGATAAGGCTCATTACCTTGAGCATGTGAGTACTGATAGAGGTACCCTATGACATTTTAATAGCCAAAAAAGACTTGGTCACGTTATACCTCTCAATACAGGCTTGCTTAAGAAACATTTTATTGGGCTGCTCTATGATGTAATATGATATGTTCAGCTCTAATCGCTTTTACAACTCAGGTGACATCATCGCTACCATGAGGCACCATATGTCAACCTCATCATATGAGTTCTTGTTGTATGTGTCGACCAATTCCCTAGTGGCTCTTTCAAGGGGTGGTTCAGGAAGGGGAGAATTTAAGACATATTCCTTTCGCTCCTGTATGAGAGATATTCTCAGGTTTTGGTGCCAATCCATAAAATTTATATCACTAGGGTTCAATTTGTCCTTGCCCAATATAAAACGTAAATAGAGAGGTTGATTCGACATGATCTACAACATTTAGAAAAAAAGGTTTGAGTTAAGTTCATCTAAATATTTTATTTCCAAAATAAAACATCCATTATAACTTTTAAGTTTAGTCTCTTTTCTAGTAGGTTCGAGATCCCTCTTTTTATAAGAACAAGCCAGTGACAAAATAAAACTTGAACCTAGCTATTTTGGATAAGAAACTCTTTGCTAATCAAATTGTATGTGACTCTTAGATTGTTAACATCTAAACAAAAACCTTTCCCTAAGTTCCAAAACCATTTTGGTTCCTTATTAAGTAAACCCCACTCTATTTGGTTCGGTTTGTTCGACATAGCCCACGACTCCTAAAGATAGAAAGTGACACTAGCTGAGTGGGTCCTATCATCTAACGATCGATAAATTGACATAGATAGAGCAAGGAAAGAAAAAGACTTAATATTATGTTGAACATTACTTAGAAATTTTAGGGATCAAATTGTCAGATAATCTGTCAATCATATTAACTACAATTTCAAATTATTCAATATAACTCAAGAAATTGTTAATCCCTAATATAAGAGTTTATATATGGTCGTCTTGTTAATTTTACACCTCAAGTTATCTTACGTATGGTGGTTATGTTAACATACACCCATACTTAGCCTAAGAAATTTATAGCAGTATATGTGTTGCAAGTTTTGTATGGCCTTTGTGGAAACTTTTCTCGCATCTTGTTGTTTTCTTCACCATCTCCATTGTAGAATCAAAACATCAAATTTAAATGCCCATCCTAAAGTAGAACTATTTTAAAAGGAAATTAAAATTACATTTAAGAATCCTCATTCCAAATACAATAGGATGCAAGCCTCAAATGAATGAATTACATCAAAAGCAATACAACACACAACGCATTTACACCTTGTCCATACAACACCCACTTTCATCCCCACAAAAACAAATTAGTGCCAAAACAAATGCAACATTTGCATTTTCATGTATGAACAATTCATTCACCATTAATAAATAAATCAATTTCAAATTTGAAGCCCAAAAAAATACATGAAAAACATATATTCCATTAGATTTCAAATAATTTTATAATATTTAATCATGGCAATTTCTCACAAAAATTCCATGTAATAAAAATTAGAAGCATACTTTGTCAATTAAGACCATTAATAAATTTGAAAATAAACTATATATTAGAAAGGCTTATAAAAATTAATCCTTGACATTCCTTACTACCAATTAATCTAACAATTAAATTAATTGTTCCCAACTCTTAAAACACAATCAAATTAGTTTTCAAAACCCAAAATAGAACCTAATCAATTATAGGAAAAAGGTTTAAATTCAGATATATCAATACACAAAATAACTAAACTACAAGACAAACAATCAATCAACTAACTTATCACCTAATAAACTCGCACTAATTTAGACAAAATTTAGTCACAAAACAGAGCCCAAGCTCTAATACCACTATAGGTTATGGGATGATCTCAAGTTGGTTAAAATAAAAAATTAAAACAACAAGAAGCCAACGATCTAGTCTTGTAACCAATTCAAAACCGAAATAGCACAAATTAAAGCATAGAAACCATTATACCTAGAATTTGGTCTGTAAAACAAATAGAAGGGAACTTGAGGTGTAGGGTTGAAGAAAACACCGCATTAGTCTCGTCTCTATGTCCTTGCTCTCAACTTTAAGATTGGGTTGCTCGGTTTGCTCCTCCTTGCACCAAATGAGATGCACTCTAAGGTTTTCACCAAAGATTGATTAGAAAACTAGTATTTCCCAATGCTAGATGGGACTTAATTGCCTAACTTTGATCCTAGAAAATCCCTAAATTAAACTATTTAATGGATGATTAATTGCTTAACACATGAGTTAAATGGCAAAGCTAATTTCAGCTTTGAGAGGTACAGGCAAAAATCAATAACTAGAAAGAAGATAGAGGGAAAAAAGCAATAGCTGGGAAGAAGAAAGATAAAAACGACAGCTGGAAGAGAGAAGAGTATATTGCTGAAAATCACCTTGTCTTTTGAATTGTCTCAATTTCCCTTGTGTAAATAAAGCTAAGAAACAAACATGTAAGGTTAAATTAATCATGAGGCTTTTGAACTCATCCTAATGGTCATTTTATGGATAGATCATGGTGAGAGGCTTCCTCACCAAGGTTGGCCATGCAAATGTTCCATTTAGTTGCCACTTTTTATTCTCATGCTTAACAATAATTAAACATTTGAACCAATTGCCATATAACTATACCATATAATTATATGAATTATTTTGTTAAGCAATAAATTTATATAATATGTCATACATATCAAATAAATTTATGTATGATTGATTTTGTTATCTAATAACATTTATTCTAATAACATATGACAACTAAAATAATTATAAAACTTATAATTAATTTTATCTTCATATTCATATCTCCATATTATATACTAGAATAATTTACTTTTTCTAATCAAATCTTTTCAGGTGTGACCCATTGGGATCTATGTCATGTTGACAATAAAATTAAAATTCCTTTTAATTTTATAAATCATAAGAGGTATCTAGAAAAATACATTACAATTACTCAAGTGCCATAAATGGTAAGTATCGTACACAAATCATGATCCCAAAGCCATAATTGCTTGTGTCAATTCACTTGTCATATAATATTCTAAATAAATGTAAGATTGGAATATGTCATTCTTACTAATTAATTCTTTCTTGATCTCCAAAGTAAATCATATGTATGATTAACTCCTTAACTATATTGCATGTATACAATATTACTTTATCAAGGGCCCTATAGATATTATCTCATACATCATATATGAGGGATAATAGTATTCTTAATGAGAATTTATCCTCTGTATAAGTTATGCATATTGTGGCATTATCTGTATAGCTACTTGTCAAATACCATAATCTCCATTAAGTATCTATGTGATTAAACCGATAATTCCTTATGGTTTCCAAAACATCACCATCATTTAAGCATAATTGTAGTATCTAACCATCAATTTTATAAAAGAGTGTATAACTTTGAAAGTTTAGAAAAATTTTTAAAACAGAAAGTATCCAAAATGTCAAATTTGAACAAAATCAAAGATATATCGATATAATAGAAATGGTAACAATCTTGAATCCTTTTTCAATTTGACTATGAAAGTATTAATTTGAAGACATAATGCAAATTATGAAAAATTTTGAATATTCCTAAATTTAAAACTTAATAATGACAAAATATTAATTTGATGTAATCTAACTTAATTCTTCTAAAATAGGGGATGGTGTTTTTCAAAGAAAGGGGTGAATTATCTAGGATTTTAAGACATAAACAAACAAGATGGGAAATAGAAGAAAAGATAATGAGGAAGCCCTTGAAATACGAATAATAGTTAACCATATAGGTTCACTAGTTAATCAATATTTATGCATGATCAACCACACTTATCGACCAAACAAGCTACAAACTAACTAGAATGAAAATTTCTTAAACAAAGAAAACTTGATCAAGGACTTGAAGATATTGGACAACTAATGTATATAAGTAGTTAACTAAAAGATTAACCAAACTCTTTACAAACTCACTGAAAAGAAAAAAAATGGTATATTTAGGAATATGGGTTGACTACACTATGATATTGATCAACCAATATGACAAAGTGCTTGTAAATCAAACCCTAAACCTAAATTAAAACATTAAAACACTTTATAATTCATGAAAATGTCAATCAAGAATAACCATAAGCATTAAAAGAGACTTTGATCATATATAATTATGCCTACCAATTCTTTTTATTGGACAACAACTAACAAAAGCTCTTTATAATTCTTTAATAGAAGTATAGGAAGGACTTTATTTCTATCTAGAATCGTTCTTTCAAAACAAATCATACCTAAACTGGATAAATTGACTTATTTTACACGATTCTTCTGGGCATGCCTATTTTCCCCTAATATTCTCAATTATTGGGAAAGTGAAACTATTTCCCTAGTATATCAACAAATTTTAATTCAATATCCATACTTTCACTTAATCTCTAAGTCTAGGTGCTAATGTTCATACTATACTCTTAAAAAGAAATATTTAATCCCTTATTCATAATGCAAACCTAAACATTAATCACTAAGGAAATATACTCAAATTGATAAACAAAGGTTAGATGAGAAAATTTTCTACATAATGAACTAATAATTATCCCTTGTTAAACATTACATATGGTATGATTTAGATGATGATTCTTCTTGAATTTCTATTTTATTGGAAGTCTCTCATCCTTCTTATCTCCCTCACTTGGTTTAAAAATTAGTTATTTTGAAAAAAAATTCTCAGTTATCATTCTTGTCCTTTTTAAGGGCTAGCTTCTCAACATCCTACAAAATCTTCAAGTCTTTCTTGGAGGCAAGGAGGTTAGAATAAAAATACACATATAAACTTTTCATCAATAAGAATCTTTATATTATACACTTTATATGTTTTACAAGTTTTACAAAAGGTGTGCTTTGATCATTCATCATTCCTTTTCTATATAACAAAGTCATCAATTTGTTTTAGGTAATCAAATGAACTTGAGTCCTTTATTTTATTTTTAGAAATTAAAAATTCATCAAAGAATTAAGGGGTTAACATATAGAAGAGATCTGCCACATAAGACTCCTTAATACGCTGAGACATCTAGGCTAATACAAAAAACGACGACCTTAAGAGTCAAGACGAAAGTCTTGATGTTATACAATTAAGGTATAACTAAGTTTTCCTTTCTCAAAGATTACAGAAGCTTCTCGATTTACGTGGGTGAGAGGCAAAACACAAATGGTGAGGATAGATGTATGATTATCTCATTCTTCTTCTCCTTGTTTCTTCGCACGTGATGGATCTCATCCCAGGTAAATCATAGCTTTAGAATTACTACGATTCTTAGCATTTTACAAAATAATCTATCCTTTGTTCATGAACTCTACAGACATGGCTAGCCAATGGAGTGAAAGATGCGCTCTAAGGAAAGACAGAGGAATCTCACTTAAGTAAGCGTCTTAGATTGGTTTGGCACTTTTTTGTTGTTTTCTTGAACTCATAGTGACTCTTCAATTTGACAAGAGGGGTTCCTTTAACCAAGACTAAGGAGGGAGCACTACTCTGCTTTCCAAAAGGTGAGTCCAGATCTTCTCTACCCTTGTATTTTCCATCGTAGAGGCATGATTAGGCATTTATATTCAAGAAATTATGTGCAAGAGGTCTTGATTTCTGATCTGTAGTGAGACTAAACTCTGGTCATGAATTTCATTGACTAAGATGGAGTGGGGACTAGATTCCCCATGTGAGAGCTATTCATCTGCTACAATGAGAGTTCAACTTATTTATAATCAGTTGTTCTCTTATGCTGGCTATAGTGAGCTCTATAAGAGAGAGTAGGGAAACAAACTTCTTTTCAAACCTTTTTTTGTTCCTCTCCTTCCAAATTGCTTGAGTGCATATAGCAACCGAGATTAGTATAATAGCTCTATCAAATCTAGAAACATGTAGATGGGGTAACTCTAATACGATGTCATAGAGTTTATTCGAACTTGGATTAGCAACACATAATCTAGAGATTTTTGCCCAAATTTCTTTAGAGAAATCACACTCAAAGAAAAAATGGTCTGTAGTTTCTTCCTTTAGATTACATTGAATACATGTCTTTAAGGAGGGAAGAAATTGCAGCCTATCCAAAGTGCTGAGTCTGTTCAACATTGCTATCCAGAGAAGAAAGCTTGTGTTAGGTCTAAAGACCTTGTTCCAAACCATAGAGTACTATCCCACTCTATTAACTGTCCCATCCCTCAATTTTTAGCTTCCTTTATAGTTATTTTTTAAACTGGAATCCCTTTCCATAAATAAGTATCCCTTTCTCCAAGACTTATGAACTGTGGAATGGATAAAAGTCTAATTTCATCCATTAATAGTGACCAGCTTCCATTTGTAACTATTTATTTAAGCTTAGTATTCTTAGGGAACCTCACTAATAGGGTTCTTGCCAACTAATTTTGAAATAAAGCTCCTTGCCTTGTCCAATTATCATACCGTAAGGAAAATCTTTCCCCAACCCCTATTTGACAAGAAATTTTCTGTTGAACTTCATCCTTCATTTTTAGAATTTGGTTAACCAAGTATAACTGTCTTTAGGTCTTAGAGCCCAAAAGCTCCTATCTTTTAATATGTAGATGTGAATCCATTTGATCCACATTGACTGCTTATCACTTAGGATTCTTGAAATTCTCTTAGTTATAAGTAATCTATTCTTCTTAGTTATTGACTCCAGTCCTATTCCCCCCTCTTCTTTCGATTAACAGATACTCTTCCACCTAACTTTTGCTTTCCCTTTCCCACCATTCCTTTTCCCCCATATGAATTGCTTCATCATTCTTCCAATTGATTTGGTAAGCCCTTTGGAGAGAAATAGGTAGGAACATGTCGGACCTAATTTCGGAGCCCAACTATCCAGATGTCATAAAATGTGAGCGTGCTTATTTTCCTATAGGGTTGTTTCAATGAACCCTCATTAGCCATCATCGCACAAAGGTGGTATGCCCACACCAGTCGATCACCAAAATCATAATTTGACTTCTTCAACTCAATTATAGCTCTAAGTTTTTAGTTTATTTTCAAGTAAGAACCATCTCAATCAAAGCTCTATAAATAAAGACATGCTTAAGAAGTCAAAGTATGTTCGTACCCTAGTCATGCTCTCTCAACCGACCCCTCACTATCTTTCCATCTTTCTTTTTCATATCAAAACTAAAAGCTACCAATTTTTATGGAGAGCTAGTAAAATGTGTTAGGAATCTATTGGTTCAAGAATCACTTCATTTGGAAGTCGGAGAATGAAGTTATGTCTAAAAGAATAAAACATGATTTTGTCATCAATCATACTAAACCTGTTTCGGGACAATTGACATAACTTTCACTAGAGATATCTGATTAAGGTAATTCTTGACGGTTTGAAAGAGGACTTCTAGATATACAACTTTTATGAAGAACCCAAAGTAAGATTTTTCCATTTATAGGGTCAAACTTTAGGTCCGTTAAACGGACCTTCTCGATTCTAGAAAGGCCCCCAGCCCCGTGTATATCCGTTATCCAGACGTGTAATGATCATATCTCTCAATCTGATATCCAAAAATTTCATACTATATATCGTTCGAAAGCTAGAAGGACAAACTACAAGTTCCAATAATACAACTTTATCTAATTCATCCTAGATTAATAAAGTTTTTCCCCTGAATTCAGAACACAATTATTATCTTTTTTTTTCCATAATACATCTCACTTATATGTCGAGAGCAATTCATATTCAAAATTTATCATCTCAAAATGATAACTTCTTCAAGTATACCTAATTCTAACTTAACCTCATCCTTAATTAAGTCATACTTTAACTCCACCCCATCCATACACAAATTCACATCTCAATTTAACAATCATTTATACATAAATTTATATTTCATTAACATCATAAAATAAGAGTTTTGCAAAACTTTAATGGCATTTCAAGCCACAATACATCATCAATATCAAAATCTAGAATACAAAAGATATAAAACTCAATAATTCTCGAAATGCATTTAAAGCCTTGTTTTTACAAATTCTAACTTAATATACAAAAATGTTGCAAAAGTAGAATGATGCCTCAACTCTTGGTTATTCGATCTCATTCTCTTCACCTGAAGATGGGATGGAAAGAGGGTGAGATTGAAAGCTCATGGGTAACAAGTTTATAACGAACAACAAGAAAAACCATTTAAAGTGTTCATTGTCATAGAAAATTCTCATTGAATCATAAAACACATGGTTCTTAAATTTTTCACCAAATTCACAATAAAACAAATCATGTATGCATCAACCTTGACAACATATCATGAGCATATAAGCACATCAAAATGGCTTGGGTGGATCTAAAAATATAACATACTACAACATTTCCACATAATGGTCCTGTGTAGCCGTGAACTTTGGGGAGTCCATGAAGGAGCTCCATGCCACTAACAGGCAGGCAGGAGAAGTCTTTTTATGAAAGTGCACTTAACTTAACTTAGGGGACCACCACAAACCCACATAATTATACATTTCACATCTTGTAAGCATATTGCCTAAATGAAACATTTTAAAAACATGTTTTTCATGAAATATTTCATATGCATTTTCATCATCATTTCTCAATTCATCAATCAAATTCAAATACCAAACATATAGCAATTTCTCAAATTATTCAAAAGCAACAAATGCCACAATTATAAAGCAATAAGAAATCATTTTATTCCCTTGAATAAAAAGAAAACATAATGGCTCATTATCCAATTATAAACATGAAGCCCACCTTGACTTCCTTACTTAAAACTTTGCTAAAAAAATGTCTCTACTCTTGCTCCTCTTACCTCTCTTGATTCCCTTTGTCAAAGACAAAATTTCCATTCAATAGGAATTCAAATTAGAGAACCCAAAGAAATATATTCACCAAAATTGATCCTAGAAACCTTATACCCATACATTTCTTAAGCTTTGTGAACCAAATCCCTTTCAAAAATCCAAAAGATTAAGTATAACCTTACCTTGAGTCTTCACCAAATGAAGAGTTTCTTAGCTCTAATGAAAGATCTCTCTTCCTCTACCTTTTTCTCTTCTCGAACAACCTAAAAATCTCTCTTGAAAGCTAAGAAAAATCGAAACTTAGCTTATTTTCTCTTTTTCTCTCTCTTCTCCACTGAACTCTCTTCTATTTTCGTTTTTATCTCTTCTCTCCCTCAATTCATGTTTTTACTTCTTCCTTAAAAGCAAGACAACCCTTCTTATTTCAATTATGCCCTTAATGATTAAGAAATGTCTAATTTGCCCTTCCTTCAATGCCTTAAGACTTTCCAACTTAAGTGATCTTCCAAAAATGCCTTTATACATATATACTCTTACTACTTTAATTCAACTAAACCATATAATAAAATCCTACTAACATTAACATAATAATTAACTCTACAAAATAACCTATCAAAATCTCTAAAATTATTTAAATCATGATTAATTCAACAAGACAAAAATTCGGGGGCCAACACAACACCAGTATGTTTGCATTGACAATATCATCGACTTCAAGAGCTGAAGTTTCCCTCCATAGGATAGGGCTCTATTAGTCCATGATCCTAATCTTTTCTATTTTTTCAATTAATGGTATACATTCACAAAACCTTATTCTTCTACATGAGATAGGAATGCCCAAATAAAGGAGAGGGGGCTCTTTTAATTCCATTCCCATTGCTTGAAACAAGCATTAGAGAGATGAGAAGCACTTTTGAAAGCATGAAGTAACTCTTTTGAAGATTAACACTCAAACCTGACATCTCTTTGAAAGAATTGAGAGTGGTCATCAATAGAGAGACGGAGTGGACATTTGCCTTGCTTAGGTGTTGGATCCCATTTTCGAAACCCAAACATTCAGAGACATTTGACGGAAAACAGTACTTGCCCTCAACTATACTAATCCTGTTTTGGGGATATTTAAATAACCCTCATTATGGGTATCAGATTTGGGTGTTCTTTAGGTAGTTTAATAGAGGACTTCAAGATCTATCACTTTCCTGAAGATCTTGAAGACAAAATCTATCGTCTGAAGAGTCAAAAATGGACTAGACGATTGTATTAAATGAATAGTAAATAAAGGAAGAAATCTCAGTCATAAAAGCAGAAAGCAGACAAAACAAAAGACAGACAAAGCGAAGAAGGCAGACGAAACAAAAGAACAGACGAAACAAAGAGGGCAGACGAAATAAAAGAACAGACTAAGCGAAGGTAGACGAAGCAAAAGTCTTAAGATGAAACAGGGTCAAGTTAAGATGAAGCAAAGTCTTAAGACGATGCGGGGTCAACTTAAAACGAAGCAAAGTCTTAAGACGATGCAGGGTCAACTTAAGACCATACGGGGTCAACTTAAGACGATGCAACTTTTGAGACGAAGCATCATTATAGACGATTCAACTCTATTGATGATATGAAATCATCACAGATGATACGTATTTATAGACGATATGTCTTTACAGACGATGCATCTCTTAAGACGAATGACATCATCACAGACGATACGTCTTTACAGATGATGCATCCTTTAGACAAAATGACGTCATCACAGATGATGTGACATCATCAGAGACGATACGTCTTTATAGACGATACATCTTTATCCCTTATAATGACCATAACTTTCGACTCTGAAGTCCAAAGTTTCTATACTATATGTCGATGGAAAGCTGGACAATTAAACTACAACTTTTCATAGGACAACTTTAACTAATTTTTCTTCAATTAGTCTAGTTTCCCCTAGAAGTCAGCATACAACTTCTACACCTATGAAAGGCTTAGATGAAGAACTGAACATCTACCAAAGAAACATGCACATACACCTGAGGACTTTCCAGTTTTTGTTTAGCTCATTCTCCCCAGGCAACAGAAACTCATACATCACTTAATTACATCAATACACTTTGAGCAAGGGCTTAACCCCAAAATACAACATATACAGGATGCTCGATGTTTACATGCTTATGAAACTATCCCAAATCTTGGAATTTGAACAAATGCCTTGCCAGGATCACTTATCTTCTCGATCTGCACCTGAGGAGGGAATAATGGGGTGAGCTACACAGCTCAGTGGCTAATATATATATAGCCATTGGCAAGTGGCCACATAATATGTATGTTTAGCAATTCTAGCATTCATACTTTATTCAAGCAATTTAAACATTGATCAATATAACCCAAAGTTAATACACAGCATAAACTTTATCCATTAAACATAACACTTTATTATGCACTATACTTGAACATCTAAAGATGTAATGTATAACAATTGGCTCGAGGGTTCCGTGAACAAAACAGAGAAACCAAAGTTTACTCTATGAACAAAATGAATCCACTTTTTGGATTTCGTATGGCACAAGCGGGCAGTCGAGAAAAGGCTTAACATCGACGTACAGGGACTACAAAACGGTTCCTCTCTCATCCAAACACAATCAAATTTATGCTCAATTTAGTCAATTACAATTTGCACTCTCATGCTTCTTTCATTTCATCATATTCTTATATTTTCAT
>JANSVA010000216.1:33371621-33394307 GCA_025504915.1 Erythroxylum reticulatum
TTATAGCTGATATTAGAGTCAATCTAGAGCAATGGTTAGTGGAAGTAGTATGACGGAAAGGGTTACCAGAATAAAGGCGATTCTTGAGTCTCTAGCCCTAACACCAAATGTCCCTTACTTCACTTATGTGTGTTGAGCATGACTACTTTACAACTACCTAAGTGATCATTCAAAGATGTTGATGTTGTCATAATGATGATAATTGCATTGTTGATCTTAGCTAAGCTTGGAAATGCATGAAGATTAAGTGTTCTTATTATATTTTTATCTTACTTAGGTTGATCTTTATGTTAAGAGTTTGTTTTATTAAGTAACATTATAATGCAACAAGAAATATTAAAGGAAAAAAGCTCTTATCCACAATGTTGTTTCTCTAAAGAACACACGAAAAACATAAAGGAACATATTGGACGATACTTTGCAATAAATAGAATAAATTTTGCATGAAATATTTCCTATGAAACCTTGATAATTTAATAGATTTTTTGGACAAAATCTTCTTTAAAAATATATTATATATTATTTTTCCAACTAAAAACTTCCTATTTTTCCAAAAGACTTCAGATAAGATTTTATGGAAAATTTTGTTTCCAAATTGTGATGAAAAGTCTAGCTTTTTGGAAACATGACTAATTTTGGTGATATATTTTGCTCTAAGTAAAATTATTCCAACAATTGGTACGTTCAATGGGGTGAATTGATTGTATTTACAAAATGTAAAATTGGTTGGTTTTCTGGGGCGCCTAGGAGAATTTCTTTTTATAAAATATTTTTGCAATTATCCCAAACATTTTTCATGGCTTTTCAAAACCTAAACTCTATTTATAAGATCATTTTAGATGGTTAGAGTTAAAGGGAATTATTATTGAGCTTAACAGATAGTTTGTGCATACAGGTTGAATTCCAATGTGGTGATCGTTCCTTGACATATTTCTTGAGATGTTCCTTCTTTTCCAAGAAAGGTTGCTTAACTTGATTATTCATAGGATGTCTTTTTACTTATTTATAGAAGAACAATTGAGTTATATTTTGATAATATTTTTCTTATTAGTATCAACCTTTAAGAAGGCTATATTACTTGAATTTACATGAGGTGACTGTAAGTTGTGTAGGATTGAGATAGAATAGTGGTTATGCTTGTATTATACTTTTATTGGTTCTTTGCTTAATGAAACTTTTGAGTTAAAAATCCCACAAGGTCATGTTTTTACTCTTGTTTGAGTTGTAGAGGTTTCTATGTAAAAATCTTGTGCCATTTGTTTTATTATTTGTTATCATTCTACTTCCACATATTAATAAGCAAGTGAACAAACACACTAAGTGATTGGCAAAGACAAAGGTGAAGAAACACGTTCTTAAAATCAAAGTTTATCATTGCAAGAAGATTTTTGAATTCTAATAACTCAATTCAATGCTTCTTAAGTTATTTTTCTATGCTAACATTTAATAATTTTCAACAATTTAAAATCATCACTGAAAACGTATTCTAAACTATAATAAAAAATGTTAATATAATGGAGCCTCTGAACTCAGTAAGCGCACATTTGTCTAGTTTCTCACCATTTTCGGTTTTTTTAACTGCATATCTATTCTCACACTCCTCAAGAAAACGATATCACTAAATAAAAATTTGGCATATTACTAAAACTAGACACACTCTTCTTCTCTATGCCTCCTAACTTAAGCCTTCTTGATTCGTAGCCTTCTTAATCATTGTCTATCTCTTTAACCCTTTTCCCACCCATGTCTGATACTATAAATCTCCTCATGAATTTGTCTTTTCTATAAAACCAGATCTTTCTCACTTTTGAGTTTTTGACTACACCATTCTTCCTTCTTTAGATCCATTCTTTATGATAAAATCACTTCTAAATCTAGTCTTTTTAGGGCACTCTATAATCTAAAAGGTCATCACTACTTTAACCCTCAAACTTATAAACTATATAGTTTTTTCCATATTTAATTTCTTGAAACAAGCTTTCTTTATGCCTCCACTCCTATTGAGAAACCCACTTTGTTACCTCATTCTCAAGCCATACTACCTTTTTACCTTATCTACTCCCTAACCTTTATCTCTTTAGCCTACCTCACCATCACCCCCACCATCTTCTCCACTCGTCCATTCTCGTCATCCCATGATCATTAAAACATATGATTTTGTTGATAATATCCATATATGAGTGTCCCACATCGAAGAAAGAGGGGAAAGAAGACTAACATATATGCCTAGTGGACTATTCCACCTATTGCTAATAAGTTTTAGGAAGGAACTTCACTTGGGTTGTGTGTGGTCTTACTTTCCTACTCTTGTAAGCCTATAGGCCTATTGTAAATTTAACATGGTATCAGAGTCTATGGAGATTTTGATCTATTATTCGGGCCATAAGGAGGCCTATCATTTAAGTAACTCACTGACGAGGATTGTTTATATACTTCTCTAGATTGCCAAGTTAAAAATGGACTCACATATGAGTAAAAGTGTTAATAATACTCATATGTGGGTGTCCCACATTGAAGAAAGAGGGGAAAGAAGACTAATATATAAGCCCAGTGGACTATTCCACTGATTGCCAATTGTTTTTAGGAATGAACTTCACTTAGGTTATGTATGTTCTTACTTTCCCACTCTTGTGGCACTTAGTCTTTGAACTCCTGCCTCATTTATCCAAATAAGTAAGTTTCCTCACTGACGCTAAGCTACATTTGATGAGTTCATTATCCTCCATCAAAATCAAACTTCGCTTATCCTATCATCATTTAATGTCAATATTGCTAAATATAAATGGATCTTTAGAAATAAATGTAAATTTGATGAATTTTTTATTGTTACAAAGCTCACCTTATTATTAAAGACTATCATTAATCACTAGGTGTTGACTCACCAATACCTTCAATATGTCTACAAACCTACTATCATTCATCTCATTCTCACTTTCACTCTCTCAAATTACTAGTTTATTAAGCAATTAGACGTTAACAATTGCTTCCTTCATGACAACCTTTAAGAACTAGTTTACATTAGTCAACATCTTAGTTTTACTGACCTTTCCAATCCAAACCATATATGTCTTCTTTACAAAGCCTTCTATAGTCTCAAATAAGTTTTACAGGCTTGATTACATTTATTAATTAAAAAACTCCCTGAAATTCATTTCAATCTATAAAATCTAACCCGTCTCTCATCATTTATTTCACTCCATCTCACACCACTTACCTCTTAGTTTATGTGATTCACATCTTGATTACAAGTTCTTAAAAAACTTCGATCACCACTTTGATACATGAGCTAAGCACTGCTTTTTTATTAAAAACCTTAGCCTGCCTCACTATTTTCTTAGTATTGAAGTTATGACCACACCTATTAACCTTTTTTTTTACCTAAACTAAATAAATTAAGCACCTCCTCAACTGCACATTTCATATTTCTTCTAAGCATATACCTACACCTATGACCCCCCTCTTTTCCTCCCTTTAAAAATTGTGGCAGCTCACTCTCTAACCCCACATTCACAACTTTGTAGTCAAAAGAATATTTTAATGTATAGAATCTAAGCTTCTTATGATATTCACCTTATTAAAGCTAGATCACTTGACCTACATGTCTACTATAAGGCAAACTGGGTTTGTTATTCTAATAATTGGTGCTCCACCACTAGTTGCTATATCTTTTTGGTTCCTAATCTCATCTCATAGAGTGCCAACAAGTAAGCCATTATACCTCGCTTTGATCGTAACAAATTGTGCTATATTTCTTCCTTACTTAGTAGGATTGGCTTGTCTCATCTCAATCCTACCTTACGGTGCAAAAATCTTAATACTATTTTTCTTACTACTAATCTAATTTCTCATATTCACACAAAGCATATTGAGATCAATATAGTTATAAAGGTTTGTTTAAGCATCAAACTTATCCACAAGTCGCACCTACCCCTTTGCACGGTAATCTTACTTAGGTTGATTTAAGTAAGACTCAGCCTTCCCCATATGATTGTCAACCAACTATCCTTGTTCTTGAATGCCTCACAACCCTCATAGTTTCACTGTCACTCTCAAGAAACTATACAGATGATAGAATATTTAAAGGTAACAATAAAGAAAGAAAGAGGTACAACAATAATGTCAAAAGAGATACAACAATAATGTCAACCTTTATTATTCCCTCAACGTATACAAAGGATGCTCTCCCAATATCAGAGTGTCTCTTTATCTCTATTGTCTCTATGGTAGGAGTAAGGCTCAAATGAGCTATATAAATAGACATCAAAGCTTAAGGAACAAGTTAAAATCCTAATAGAACTCTACTACCCAATATCACATCTTATCTTATCAAATTACATAATTATCCTATAATATAACATCTCCATCTAAATAGGACTCTATTCGATAATGTTTATGTATATCCCAACTAATAAGATAAAAGATTACGCATGTTCTATCCTAATCCACTAAGCTGTCTACTATCTTCAAATGATCCTCCTACGTGATTTTTATCCTTTAGAGCTGATGTTTATCCTCCATAGTCTTATCAGCCACATCATCCAAAATCTCCCCATGATCTCTATCTATTGATGATGAGTCATCCAAGCCAAAGCTAGTCATAGCACACTAGTTCGATCCAATACTTACTCATGTCAAGTCCATTAACCATAGCCAGTCCATTTGAGTATACACTAAGTACTTAGTCCATCATGAACTCAGCCTTAGCCATGTCATCTTGTATATAGTTTGAAACTCTACCAAAACTTTCACAATGCTTGATCTAATTTACTAAGTCACCTTGAAGCTTTCACATTCCTTCGCCATATGTGTGACTTCCACCTAAGTCATGTCTTCAGCTAGCTGTGAAGTACCTTCATATGCTATGGGGCTAAAAAACCACCCCTACCAGATAAATTCAATGCCCTCGTCGAGCTAATATGAAGGTAGGCATTCACTTAATTTTCAAATTGCCTTAAGATCGTATCTTTCTCCCATATAGCTTCCGTTATTGACTTTTGCTTCAATTCGATTAAGAACTTTGTCCATCAATTCTTCTTATAATACCATATTGTTTGGTGATCCAACATTTTCTCTACTTGATCCTCGAACTATTTTCTAACAACTGGTGGAGCTCTCTTCACTTAACTCCTATTCAGATATGATGCATCCTCATGGTAAGGCTTGAAAAAACTAACATCAAAAGTAGGGTATATCTTCAATCTCTCATGCAACTTCAACTTGTATGCCACATTATCCACTTTACTCAACAATTTAAATGATCCATTGTGCTTTGGCACCAATCGACGATGCACTTGCTTGCTCGAGATCTTCTTCCAAATCTATGGGGTAAGTTTCAACATTATCTTATATACCACGTCGATTTCTTCACCCCTCCAAAAGCCTTGTAATGACTATCCCTTACCTCATCTAACAACTCTTGCTTCCCCATCGCGAACTTGTACGCCATAGGACACTTGCCACCTATATAACATCCTATTTCCACACTAAGGGTTAAAACCCTAGATTTCAGTATTTGAGAAAATAGCAATGAAAGATTAGAAAAATACATTTCATGCTCATGCATAATGTTAGCAAACACACACGTGAATTTGATTATTGCACACATTAGTATAAATTGTCCATGCACTCATTTGACTTTTCGGATATAAATGATTGTTTTAGTGTGATTATAATGCAAATTATGGATTATGTGTCTTAAAAATTTTGTTGGAGTGTATAATTAGTGAATTAGAAATTTTGGTTAAGTTTGAGAATTTTCTGAAATTAAGGGTATTTTTAGACAAAGAAAAATACCAAGTGGCAGAACAATTGATGAATAGTGGTAGAAATAAATGTCAAATGGCAATAGAAATTTTAATATGTGGAATTAAGATTTAATGACTTATGTCATTGAAAATTATGAGACAATTGGAGTAGAAATTGGAGACAAATGGACTAGTTAACAAAAGACCAAGAAGAGACTTTGAGATAGTGACATGTGGCAAATGACAAATGACAAGTGTCACTTGCCACACCACATGTTTAAGTCACAAATTTGGGTCTTTCACTTGCTAAACATGACATATGCTTCTCTTATCACCATCTCCTTCATTTTTCTTCGTTTGCTCTCTTCTCTACGACACTCTCTTCTCCCAAACATTTATTTTGAACCTTGCTCTTGTGCTTCACTTGCTAATTCCATTTTTGTTACCTTCATCATCTTACCACTAGAAAACCTAAGCTAGTCCACCTCCATTTGGGATGATCGTATATGTTAGAGAGCTAGAGTTTCATGGTGATTGAAAAAGCTTTGGGTGAATCAAGTAAGTATAAACATCACTCTTCTTGATTTGATGAATGAAAAATGATTTGATGATAGTTAGAGGTTAAATGTTCAAAAATTGAGGATGGGTATATGCAAAAACGTGGGCAAGAAATGTGGATAGATTCATGTCATGCTTTTGTGTTTTGTTGGGTAATAGATTATAAAATGATATAATGTTGGATTAAATTGAGTAAATGGTGTTCAAAGGGTGCTGGAAAAATGCTAGCTGTAACATTTAACATTGATTATGCATCTGTAATTTAGCCATAACTTGATCTGTAGATATCCAAATGAGGGGATTTTTTATTTGGATTAAATTAGAGACATAAGCCTAGATTTTACACAGTCACGACTTCCTTTTTCTGAAACCTAATTTTTTGCTTCTTTTTTTTCTTATCCTCTTTCATTCCTTCTAAAACCACTTAAAAGAAAATAAATTTTTCTATGACCTTGAGATGTTAGACTTGGACCTGAAATGAATGTCAAATAAATGTGATAAGAGTTATGATTTAGCATAAGAATATGTCTGTGATATTAAGATCAAAATTTCATGATGATTTTGCATCTATAGTTCTGAATGGGTTGAGGATATACATATGGAAGATGAAATAAATGACAATAAGAAAATGAGATAGAAATGAGGAAGGAATAAAAGGGGGAATGAAATAGACATAAATGACTTTTCATTAGTTGAATGATATATATAGTAAGGAGAAATTTAAAAATACATACAAGATAGGATTTTATGTATGCATGAGATTAAGAAAAAGATGATGAATTAAATGGGAAGAGTGAATGCAATCAATATGGTAGTTGAATTGTTATGAAATGATGTAGTAATAGAATAGGTAAATTCTAGAAAAATTAGAATACAATTGATGTTAGTATGTGTGTTATTGCAAGAAAGAAAGTACAGGGCACAATGGTGGCCTGATATGTGTTTAATTGTTGATGCATTTAATTATTTACACTTAGCGATTAATGTTACAAATATGCTTAAGATGCTCACTTTAATTTTAGGTACAATTTGGAAGCAAAGGAATTGAAGTGAGTCGAAAGTACTGCATTTGGGTTATTTTCTGAAGATTAATTTTAACTTGTCTTCATAGAACAAGAAGAAGAAAATTAAAAGACAAGAAAAATGAAACACAAAGAAGAAGCAAGCAGTTGGGAAAAAAGACACAAAACGGCAATGTTAGGAGAACGTTTGACCAAGCAATGAGCAGCAAATAACAAGCAGAAATGACAACACGTGTAGAAGGTGGGGACAGATCAAAACATGCCAGCAAGGTAGGAAACAATGTGTAAAATGTAGACTACGCATTTTTGTAAACACAAACAACGTTTACGTTTACGCAAACACATCTGCATTTTATGCAAATGTTATGCATGAAATGCAAAAAACATCTGCATTTAATGCAGATAGCTTCATTAAACATTGTGTGGCATAGAGAAGAAATGAAGGCTACATACGTGAGAGGTTTTAAGCGACAATGTGCTAGGAAACAAAAACTAATTCGTCCCATCAATGAACAGGCACAGTAGGGATAGGCATAGTGAAGAGAAGAGAGTGCGAGAGAGCAATGAATAAAGCCTTGGACTCACAACCTTATTCATCCTATCAATGAACAGTGAAGAAACAGTAAGAGGGTGAAGAGAGGTGCGGCAGTGAGAGTTGCGTAGGAGAGGAATTTTAGGTGCAACAATAAGGGGTTTTTGGTGGGACTTTAGATGGGGGCTGAAGAATTTTTTTGAGAAAGACCCATGAAGGGTTAGACATCCTGACACTAGTTTAGAGGCGAGATGTTGACGAACTAGGTTAAGTGCTTTTACTATTTTGTTGTTTCTTTCTCTCATTAGAAATTGATTGTGTTATCATATGTTAATTTATTTAGGTGTTGTGTATGGGTAATCGGATTTTTATTATTGTTCAGTTATTTCTGTATAAACCCCTTGGATATTGTGAAAGGATGATTTTAATGCGTTCACTGAGTCATTTAATTGCAAACTCATTACTAGAATTTCAATATAAGCTGTAATTGTTATGCTCATGTGTAGCGACTAATGATTCGTAATCATTAGGAATAACATGACCTAGATTAAATGATGCATTGTATGTGGTTGTTACCTTGATTAATGGGTTTTTCTAATTCATAAAGCTACGTCCTAATTAAATCTAGTGATTTTATCCTCGGTTATTCGATAATTAGGTTTAATTAATAATCGTATCTTGATTAAACAAAACCTAAGGGAAAACTCGGGTTAATTGTTAACCCACAATTAATAGTTGCTAGGAGAGGTTAAAGAACAACAAATTATTGAAATATGCTTAATTAGGGTGTAGGCCAAGATTGAACCAAAGAATTGGGACCCTATCGAATTCCCCATTTTTATCATTTTCTGTATGATTTCTTTAATTTTTTTATTAGTTAGTTTCATTTTATTTGCTTCTTCTGAAAATCCAAAATCCCCCTTTTTTCCTAAACACTAGTTAATTTAATTTCTTAAAATTTATACACACTCTCTGTGGGATCGACCTAGACTCACCATTAATATAGTAGTAGTCTAGTTATTTTATTTTGACTAGCGTAATGATGCGTGGTCAATTTTGGCGCCGTTACCGAGGAGTGCAGTGTTTTAGTTTTTGGTTATAAGTTAATTAGTGTTTGTATATATTTGTTCGTAATTAATTTCTATTTTGTTATTTTTTGATCTTTTTCATTTTTTGTTTCATGTGAAAAAAATTTCGATACAAATGGAAGTAATTTCTTTTATAACTCATATTCTCAATGCTATAACAATGTTTGGACTGATCAACCTAACTTTTATAGTGGATAGGATAATCATAAGAATTTCTTCTATGATAGTTTGTAGGACGCACAACAATTCTCTTACAAACTAGAAGCTTCCTATCATGATCCATCTCTGAAAGAGTTGATTAATATTGTGAAAGCTAATACTTTACAATCGTAGTAAAATACTCCACAATTCTAGAAGGATGGAGGGCAATTTCCAAGAAACACATGGTCTAGCACCTAAGATTCAAAGAGTCAACTCGATTCAGATGTATCTTTAGAAGAACTTGTTAAGAATATTGCTGCTAACAATTTACAATTTCAACAGGATATGTAGCAATTACGACAAGAGACAAAAGTAAGTCAACAGAGGATGGAACACCTGATGGGTCAAATGGCAATAAAGCTTAATCATGAAGAGTAGCAGTCGTATCAACCCGAGATGTATCCAATGGATGTTTATGCAAAAACATTGTAAAGTGACGAGGAGCTTGAGAATTTTGAGGTCAACTGTCAACGAATTATTTTTGTTTAAGAAGTGGAGAAGGAGGTTGAAGATGAAAAGGGCACTTCTTTTAGCTTGGAGGTAAGTACTGAGTCTATTATTATTTTTAAAACTAACTCTTTACCTTTACATAACAAATTGGAGGAATTAAATGATAAAGAAAAGGTGAAGATACGTTCAAAATATTTTTGGAATGTATAGACTCAATCAGGAATAAGATTTTGAGGATAGGGAAGACGCTAAATGAGGATAATGATCAACTAAAGCCCTATCTAGAACAACCTCGCGTGGAAGTGATGCTAACTATAATACCTAAAGATAACAATTTCATCCCGTGAGGAGAAGTAGGAGTCGAGCCAGCGACCCTAACCAAAGGTGCTTCTTAGGAGGCAACCCAAGGGAAGTAAATTTCTTTTCCTTTACATTTCCACATTACTTTTCATATACATATGTGTTTTTTTAATTTGTTTGTTTTACTTGTTTTTAAGTTTCAATCAAAATGAGAGAAAGAATAAAACAAATGAAACAAACATTTTCTCATTTTCTATTACTTCTGAAATTATATAATCATGATTAGAGTGTAGATTGACTAGAGAATTTCATAGCAACTTTAGCATTTACTTTTGCTCTTATGATTGGTCAATATGCATTCTCTTTAGAAGAGTAGTGACTAATGGTAGACAAAGCTGGTGAGATTTTGAGCCTTATTTGATTGATACATCCATATCATTCTCATTGCCTTTTGATAATGTGACCTTCACGACATGTATATCTCGATTTTGCGTTAAATTTCTATTCGAGACTACATTTTTATCACATGCATTAACATGGATATGATTAGGCATTCTTTGTTTTTTATAAACTAAATTAACCAAATAACCTATCCTATTGACATGATTTTTCCTTGATAAACCCCTTTTAGCTTTAGCCTTTCTTTTTGTATAAACCACATTTTATGCTTTTAAACTTAACCAAATGTCCTACCTAAGTCATAAAGCTAGTGGAATATTTGTGATTGTTGAGTTTGTGGATATACAAAATTTTAAGCGTAGGGGTGAATATATGTGATGATTGGTTATAATGATGGGATGTTTTGTTATGTCTTATAATTGAAATTCTCATGTCGATGTAGTTTATTTTTAATTTTTTATATAAGGAAAAGAAAAAAAAAAGAAAAGAGAAAAAAGGGAAAAGAAAAGACAAGAAAATGAAAAAAGAAAGAAAGAAAGAGAAAGAAAAATTAAAAAATGTTTAAATAAATGTATCAAGGAGGAATTGCATATGTGTTTAAAAGTTGTTTATAGTTTATGCATCTTCCTAGAGTTGTAATGAATGTGTTATTTGAGTATATTGAATATGAGGTAGATGTTGGCTTGGAAGGTTCACTCTTGTGATTTCAATGTACTGTTAGCATAAATTGTATGAGTGATTCATTCGGATTAATATATGCTTCATGTGGTTTGTGTATGATAGCTGAATAGGGTTGTGAAATATAAATGTTGCATTTGCCATAGCTAACGGTACCCAGTTTTTGGTGAGCGTTGCTTTGTTTCACTAGCTTTGATGATTTTCATGCTACTTGACCCAAATACATCTCATATCTCCTTTACCCACTTTACAACCCTAAAAAGTCCTTTTATTCGTGATTTTGCATGTGAACATTAGTGTTAGAGAAATGAAATGATATGTAAAGTTATGGATTGTCATGATCACGAATGGTGTTGAGTGTACCTGTAGATATATTGTAGTTAAACATATTTTTCGAGTATACCATTAGATTGCTCAGTTCTCGAAGATGATGCTTGTTGATTGGTCAAAAGTAAAATCTTGGAATGTTGATTTCTTGTTATGATTTTTTAAAGTCATTCATCTTTGTTTATGATTATATAGTCTTCGAAAAATATAAAAATTGAGTCAACGTTTTGGGTCAATGAGCTTAATTTTGATGTTTTCCCTGAGAACGGTCAAAAGCTGAGAGTGGGGGAAATTGATATGTGTTTAATTGTTGATGCATTCAATTATTTTCACTTAGCAATTAATGATAAAAATTACTTAAGATACTCACTTTCATTTATATGTGATGTTAGGTACACTTTGGAAGCAAAGAAATTAAAGTGAGTCAAAAGTACTACATTTGGATTATTTTCTAAAGATCAATTTTTACTTGTCTTTAAGGAGCAAGAAGAAGAAAATTAAAATACAAGAAAAATGAAACACAAAGAAAAAGCAAGCAGCTAGAAAAAAAAGAAACAAAATGGCAGCGTCACGAGAACGTTTGACCAAGCACGGAGTAGCAAATAACACGTAGAAACGACAACGCATGCAGAAGATGGAGAGAGACTAAAAGGTGTCAGTAGAGTAGGAAATAATGAGCAAAATGCAGACCATGCATTTTTGTAAATGCAAACAGCGTCTACGTTTACGCAAACAATCTTTACTTAATCACAGACCACGTCTGCATTTCATGGGAATGTTATACATGAAACACAGACAACAATTGCATTTAACATAGACAATTGCGTTAAACGCAGCGTGGAATAGAGAAGAAAGGAAGGCTATGAGCGTGAGAGGTTTTAAGCTACAGTGTATGGGCAAACAAAAACTAATTCGTCCCATCAATGAATAAGCACAATAGGGGCAAGCACAGTGAAGAGAACAGAGTGCGAGAGAGTAGAGAATAAATCCTTGGACTAACAACCTTATTCATTTCATCAATGAACAATGAAGCAACGATGAGAGGGAGAAAAGAGGTGCGGTAGTGAGAGCTACATGGGAGAGGAACTTTGGATGCAGCAATACAGAATTTTTGGTGGGACATTAAATAGGGGTTGAAGCATTTTTGGGGAAGACCCATAAAGGATTAGACCTCCCGACACTGGTTTAGAGGCGACATCGACACCGATGACCCGAATTAAGTATTTTTTATTATTTTATTGTTTATTTCTCTCATTAGGAATTGATTTTGTTATCCTATGTTGATTGATTTGGGTGTTGTGTATGGATAATCAAATTTTCGTTGTTATTCAGTTATTTATGTATGAACCCATTATGTATTATGAAAGGATGAATTTAATGTGTTCATTGAGTTATTTAATTATAAACCCATTGTTAGAATTTCGATATAGTCTGTAATTATTATGTTGAAATTCATGTGTAGCGACTAATGATTTGTAATCATTAGGGATAACATGACCTAGGTTAAATGATGCATTGGATGTGGATGTTGATTTAATTAATCAGTTTTCCTAATTCATAATGCTACTATCTAATTAAATCTAGACACTATATCCTAGGTTATTTAGTAGTTAGGTTTAATTAACAATCGTATCTTTATTAAATAAAACCTAAGGGAAAACTCGGGTTAGTTGTTAACCCACGATTAATAGTTGCTAGGAGAGGTTAAAGAACAACAAATTAATGAAATATGCTTAATTAGGGTGTAGGCCAAGATTGAACCAAAGAACCGGTACCCTACTGAATTCGTCACTTTTATCATTCTTTTTGTATGTTCTCTTTAATTTGTTTTTTATTAGTTAGTTTCATTTTGTTTTCTTCTTCCAAAAACCCAAACCCCCTTTTTTCCTAAACACCAGTCAATTTCATTCCATAAACTTTAGACACACTCTCTGTGGGATCGACCTAGACTTGCCACTACGATAGTAGTAGTCTAGTTATTTTATTTTGACTAGCGTAACGACGCGCAGTCATGGCCTGAAAAAAATAGGTTTATGTTACGATTGTGGCAGGGATACCCTGATTGTGGGCAGAATAAAGAGAGAAACAATTTCCAGGATCAATTGAAATCAAAGTATCATTTGTGTAATATATATAAATTAGAGAATTGTCAAAAATAAATCTCGAGATACAATGGGATGACCTTAACGATACACACCTAAACATATGCGACAATAATCACATCTACTACATCCTTGAGTTTTGATGAATATAACATTATGACCGTGTAAGAAATGATAGAAATTGATCTTCTTGAGATACTAAGAATGGTTGATAAGAAATGATAAAGATAGTTGATTTATGAGGATTACATGAACAGTATTGATAATAGTACCAAGGAATCTTCTTTCAAACAAAAATTTCGCCGAATTAGGTTAAGCAGACCAGAAAGTTTATTTTAAGAATGATCAATGAAAGAAAAAATCATAAATGAATATATAATGAATCAAAAGTGAATAGTGGAGTTATATCCCTATAGGAGACTCAAGCATAAGAGGTAGAATATGCTATTGAGAATATATGCATTTTGATTAATGTAAAGTATCCAATTATGTGAGTGGATTCTTGGATTTGAAGAGACATTATTATTAGTGTGAGGAGAATATAGATCCATGTTATATTCTGTGTAAATAAGTTCAGGAGATACAAATTAGATCTGACGAATGTGTTACCAAAATAGGAAGTTAAGATTTAAATAAATTTAAATGTATGGAGAAACTAGTATGAATGAATAGACATTAGAATAAGTAAATGTGAAATCAGAGGAAATCGAATGTAGTAAGAAAGCATTCGAGAAAAGAAGTCAATTAGGAATCTAAAAGGAAAATAACAAAAGATAATATTACTTCATTGAAGGATTAGTTACTTAAAGAATTATGAGAACTAATCATAGGCACATAGAGCTTTGGCAATATGTGTTTGAGTTAACAATGCCCTCGATAGTTTAATGGTATTAAAGAATAAAGTGTCACAATTTTGTTTGGATCACTTAGTGACTATAATCATAAATGATATATTGAATGCATTTGAAATGTTGAGAATAATGTTTTGAATATTTGAGGTACTTTTTACATATTAAGAAGGTAGAAACAATTATACGCCAATTTTAATAAAAGTGAATCGTAGCTTGATCAAATAATATGTTGGTTCGTTTAGTATCTGAACATGGCATATTGGGAGATCTAAAGAAAGTAGAGGTAATGAGGAATTGAGAAACTCCAAGGAATTTATAAGAGATCCGGAGTTTTCTAGAACAAGTTGTATATTAGACACTACCAAAAGTTGCTAAAAGAATTTTGAGGAATTATAACACCGATGTTAATTATATTGTTTAGATTTGGACATTTTGTAGTGTACAATGATGTTTCATACTAGAAATTAGGATGAAATCTAATGTAATATAATAAAGTGAATTCATATACATTGAGACAATTAAAGTCTCAAGAGTTGATTATTTGATACATGACTTAGAACTTGTTGTAATAGTAACTGTTTTGAAAGCTGGAGGCGTTATATGTACAGAAACATTTTGGATCTATATATAAATATACAGATTATTAAGGTTTGAGGAAATTATTGAGTTTGAAAGAATTGAATACAAGATTGAGATAATAGATAGAGTTACTTGAAGATTTTGATGTAAAAATGAATATTTCCTAGTAAAGCTAGCACTGTAATCTGATACATTAAACCAAAAATTCAATAGCAGTGTAGCATAAATTTAGATATTGAAGTTACCAAATGTATTGCAAGAAAGAGGATAAAATGTCGAGTTGAACTTTGGGCAAATTAAAGTACTATTAGTTATTGAAATTTTAAGATCAGTTTTGTATGAAAGGATTAATAAAGCCCAAATTGAGGACTCAAAATTTATGAATATTATTGGGAGATCGAAAATGAATCCAAAAATTAAGTTTCAATTGGAAAATGAAACTTTGTGATTGAAATAAGAAGTACATGCACCTAATAAAGATGATTGAGCAAAGAGATTATTAGAGAAAGCAAGAATAGTAACCTATGCTATACATCCTAATAGGAATATACTAAAATAGCGTTTAACGGCTAAGGATATAGAAGCAAGTGACTGCATGTATGAGTTGCCAACAATCTTAACTATTAGAAATATGCTTAAAGCTTATATTTTGGAGTTTATAGGAATATGAGGACAATGTACAATTTTAATTGACTTTAAGCATAATTATATTTATCACAGTGATATCATTAGAACACTGTATGAAACATTATACAATATAATGAGTCATCTACCTTTATATTTGGATGAATAAGGCCTAAAATAGTTGAAGGGCATAATTGATTGGAGATGTTACTGATAAGTGAAATTGATTTGTGTTAGAAATTAAGTGACTTAAGAAAGATAAATGAGTTAGGTGGATCAACACTGGACATATGCAATATAGTGAGACAGACATAAGAGTTAACTGTATTAACACTAAAGAGATGTGAATTATCAAGCAAAAGATGAAATGTCTCTAAGAGTATCACCTTGCCATAGTGTACTTAGATTGAGAAAAAGGTGTGCTTAGGTTAGGAAAAAAGGAGCTATGCCCAATATAAATTGGTCCCTATGAAATTATTGTGAGAATAAGACCATGGACTTCCGAGTTAGTATTGTCAATAAAAGATGTTTCAAATTCACGCAGTATTACATGAATATGTTTAGGAGATATCATTATGATCTAATATATGTATTATCAATTCTTGACATGAAATTATGAGTAATCTGAAATAATTGAGGAAACAATTATGATAGTGTGATATCAGAATAAGGGCTAAAAGACCGAGTGATTCCATTGACTATAGTCAAATGGAAGAAATTATTCAAATGATGAAACTAAATAGGAAACGGAGGAGTATATCAAGAAACAATACCCCTGCCTTTTTTATCAATCATATAAGAATTTTGAGTACAAAATTTATTAAGGCAGGAGAAATGTAACATCTTGTTTCCATACTAAGGGTACAAACCCTAGATTTCAGTAATTGAGAAAATAACAATGAGAGATTAAAAATATTCATTTCATGCTCATGCATAATGTTAGCATACACACACGTAAATTTGATTATTGCACACATTATGATGAATTATCCATGCACTCATTTTTCTTTTAAGGTATAAATGGTTGTTTTAATGTGATTATAATGCGAATTATAGATTATGTGTCTTAAAAGTTTAGTTAGAGTGTATAAGTAGTGAATTAGAATTTTTGGTGAAATTTGAGAATTTTCTGAAATTAAGCGTGTTTTTTGACTAGGAAAAATACCAAGTGGTAGAATAATTGATGAATAGTGGTAAAAATAAATGTCAAATAGCAGTAGAAATTTTAATATGTGACATAAAGCTTTAATGACTTATGTTATTGAAAATTGGAAGACAATTGGACTATAAATTGGAGACAAATGGACTAGTTAATAAAAGACAAAGAAGAGACCTTCAAAGTAACATGTGCCACACCAGATGTTTAAGTCACGAATTTATCAAGTGAAAGACCACATTTTGGGTCTAGGGTTTTTCACTTTCTAAATGCGACATATGCTTCTCTCATCTCCATCTCCTTTATTTTTCTTCATTTTCTCTCTTCTCCATCTACGACACTCTCTTCTCCCAAAAATTTATTTTGAACCTTGCTCTTATCCTTCACTTATACTTCCATTTTTGTTACCTTCATCATCTTACCACTAGAAAACCTAACCTACTGCACCTTCATTTAGGATGATCGTATATGTTAGAGAGCTAGGGTTTCATGGTAATTGAAGAAGCTTTGGGCGAATCAAGTAAGTATAAACATCACTTTCTTGATTTAATAAAGGAAACATGATTTGATGATAGTTATAGGTTAAATGTTCATAAATTGAGGATGGTATATAGAAAAATGTGGATGCGAAATGTGGATAGATTCATGTCTTGCTTTCGGGTTTTGATGGGTAATAGATTATGGAATGATTCGACTTTGCTTCTTTCTTTGTGAGTACGTACCTTAAAGCTACATGATCAAAGTAGAAAATAACCTTAGCACCTAGCCATATGACTGAAATGTCTCTAAAGCAAAACAACAAACAAAAGTTCTTTTTTAGTTGTAGAACAATTAATTGAGTTGGACTCAAAGTCTGAAGCATAATAAATTGCATGTGAAGCTGTGCCCACTCTTTATCCTATAACTGCCTCATTGTATAGTCACTTGCATTAGATATGATCTTGAAGGGAAGGCTCTAATTTGGAGGTTGCATCACTGGTGGGGACGTTAAAAGCACCTTAAGTTTGTTAAAAGCCTCTTTACACTTATGATTGAACTGAAAAAAGACATCGTGTTATAACAACTTGTATAACAATGAGGCTATCTTCAAGAAGTCGTTAATGAATATACGGTAGAAAACTGCATGGTCAAGAAAAACAAACTTCCCACACATTTGAGGGGTAAGGTAAGGCATCAATGAGATCAATTTTGGACTTATCTACCTCTATACCCTTAACAGATATAATATGCCCTAAATCTATATCTTGATCTACCATAAACTGGCATTTTCCCCAATTAAATACAAGGTTAGTTTCAATGCATGTTTCCAAGATAAGAGCAAGATTCTCTAGGCATTTACCAAAGGATGAACCATAAACACTAAAATCATCCATGAATACCTCTACATTTTCTCAATGTGCTCAAAGAAAATGCTCACCATACATCTTTAGAAGGTAGCGGGTTCGTTTCACAATCTAAATGGCATCCTTCAGTAAGTAAATGTGCCAAATGGGCATTTGAAGGTGGTCTTTTCTTAATCCTCTAATGTAATCAGGATCTGAAGATAACTTGAAAATCTATATAGACAATAGTAACACTCATAGCCAACCAAATATTTCAAACATGTAATCAATAAAGGGGAGGGGAAATGGTCTTTATGAGTTGCCACATTCAATTTTCTACAGTTAATACATACTCGACACCCAGTTTGCATGTGGGTGGAAACTGACTCACCTTCCTAGTTAGCAACTACCATTATTCCAGATTTCCTTAGATCCACCTGAACTGGATTTACCCACTTACTATCGGAGATAGGATAAACGACCTTAACATTGAGAAGCTTTAACACTTCCTTCTTCACTAATTCCATTATTGGAGGATTTAATCTACATTGTGCTTGCCTTGTGGACTTAGCATCCTCCTCCAATAAAATACAATGCATGCGTATAGAAAGCCTTATTTTTTGAATATCTGCAATTGTCCATCCAATGGCCTTCTTATACTTTCTCAACATTTGTACCAGTTTTTCTTCTTAATTAGAAGTTAACTCCATCGAAATGTTGACTGAAAGGTTTGCTTATCTCCTAAATATGTATACTTTAGGTGGGCAGGCAACGGATTCAACTCCACATTAGGTACCTGCACATCAGAAGGTAAAAGCCTCTTGAAAGATTTAGGTAACTGTCTATAAGCTAGTTTATATCTTGTGGGGTAGGTTTCTAATAACTGCAAGGTAGCCGCCATCTTAATGAGCTCTTCTCCTAACTCAACATCGTTAGTGGCTTTTAATTCTAGGTGCTTAGTTAAGACTGCTTCTAGTTGATCCTTGCAACTCAATTTAAACATTTCTTGCACTAAGGGATCAATTACATCAATAAAAAAATAGAATAATCATTGTGAGGAGGTTTCATTGCATCAAAAATGTTAAAATGAATTACTTACCTATCAAATTCCACTATAAGGGCGCCGTCATTAACATCTATCTTAGTTTGGGCTATATTAAGAAATAGTCTCCCTAACAAGATAGACATTGGATTATACAAGGTTTCACTATTCAAATCTACTATAGAAACACTAACTTATTTACTAGCACCAATACATCAGGGTAAGTGTTAGTACGATCAACTAATTGTATGATAACACTTGTCTCTTTTAAAAGGTTTAAATTTAAGGAAGCATAAATTGATCGAGGCATACATTGATAAAAGCTCCTAGATCTAGCTTAACTTTATTAATCATAGTGTTACCAATTTTACATGGAATGGTGAGCATACCTAGATCTTGGCATTTCGGAGGTATCTTCTTCGCAGAAATGTTCTCACCCATCATCACCTTCTTGTCACCTCTCAACTTTCTTTTATTAGTACACAATTCCTTAAGGAATTTTGCATACTAAGTGTAGCACCCCACTCTCACAAGACACATGCCTGATATCCTGAATGATGTCTGAGTACGTACCCTATAAAGGCGGCATTTTAGAATAGTCAAACACTCGAAACTCAGTACACATTTTTCAAATTTATGATACGCATATATGGAAAACAATAATCAAATTGGGCCTAATTTTTTTCTTAAACATTTCCATTCACAAGTTCTACCAACGTTTTTCAAATCATCAGAATTTCATTAATCACTAGGGCCCATTACAGATACAAAACACTAACAATCATAATGTCATTACAATATAAATGCATTCATATACACATTGTACAATAATTTCATAATACATTCTTTAATACAAAAATTCATGGAAAATTCTATGAAGACGCAGACTGATCTCGACCTCTATCTCTTACTTGAATGCAGTGGCTATACTCCCATTTTCTTGACGGGGCAACTCTTCTGAGCCTAAAAAGATATTGCAAATTTTGGGTGTGTTTTGCAAACTCAGTGAGTGACCATCCTCGATAACTCTCTCAACCACATAACTATCAACACTTATAAATTCATAATTCACATCTTTTCATTTATAATAATTTCATTCATTCAAACACTTATCATGTTCAGAAATCATTCAAACTATTTAAAACATACATATCATATGCATATACGGTGCTCATGAGACTCACTTTTAGTTATTATTGTTATGACCGAGTACCTATAACTGTTCCGTATCTATTGTAGATACTGGGCTCATTGATAACTGTTGCGTATCTATTGGGGATATCGGGCTCATTTTACATAGTGAGCCTTTGGCTCTTAATCACATTCATATTCCGAGATTTAAGCTCTTTTTCACTTTCTGAGCTTTAAGCTCTTTTTTGGTGGCTACTCCAGTCACAACTGCTTTTATCTTTTATGCATTCATGAAATGAAATGCATCACATTTATTCAGTCAATTGAAAATGATTAATATCACACAATCATATTTGCTATCACATTCTCATTCACATTTGTCATCGGACCTTGGTTCGACATTCAACATTAAAGTTGAGAATCACTTATTCAGTCCAATTCACATTCAAGGATTTTCACATGTATCAAACTCCTTGAACATTCAATGTCCGGAATTAGAACAATCACTTTCACATTTCATAATCATTCAATCCATAATACATAAACTAAACAATAAAAAAAGTAAGACCATTTAGGTCCACTCATAGTACACTCCAGATTAGCATTAGCTTCCATACTGTAAAAACGTCTGGATGTGGATGTTTATCCTACACATCAACATTATGCAATACACACATTGTATACACTTTAATAACTTAGCACAAATATAAGGATTCATTAATGCATAATTGTGTATATAGAATATATACAATGCATGCTCAATGACAATCTCAAGTATATTATCAAATTTCACAACTGAAGCACATTCTCATTTTTAACATTATTTGTTCTCATAATATCAAATTCTTGTTCACTTTTACTTGATACCCATTACTCATCTTATTGGCCCTCGAAATTTTTTTCAATGAAGTTAAGCATGATTAAATAAATTATGAGGTTTATTGGATTAATTATTTTTGGAGTTAATTATTATGTCAAGGTTAGTAGGATTTTATTTCATAGGTAAATGGAATTAAAGTGTTAAGGTTATAAGAATGTTCAAGGGTGTTTTTGGCAAGACACTTAAGGTTAAAAGAACATAAGCCTATAAGGAAGGATAAAATGAACTTTTTGGACTCATTAAGGGTAGAAATGAAAGAAGAAATCTTGCTTGTTCTTTTAAAAAGGGGCAAAACGTGAATTGGGAGAGAAGAAAAAAATAGAAGAGAGAAAGAAGAGAATTTCGGTGGAGAGGAGAGAAAAGAAGGAAAGATAGTTAGGGTTTCATCATTTCTTGGTTTTAAGGGAGATTTTGAGGTTGTTTAAGAAGGGAAGAAGGTAGAGGAAGAGAAGAGCTTCCATTTGAGCCAAAGATTTATTCATTTGGTGAAGAATCAAGGTAAGATCATTTTGAATATTTTGGATTTTTGGAAGGATTTTAGTTCACGGAGTTTAGAAAATGCATGGGTTTAACAATTCTAGGATCAATTTGAATAAATAAGTCTTATGAGTTCTCCAATTTGAATTCCTATTAAATGGGAGTTTTGTCCTGGATAAAGGGGATCAAGAAAGGCAAGAGGAGTAGGAGAATAGGCATTTTGAGCAAGTCTTTAAGCAAGGAAATCAAGGTGGGTATATGTTTATAATAGAGTAAATAAGCCACTAATGTTTTCTTTGAAATAAAGAAGTTTAATGATTTCATTTGCATAATAAATGTGCATTTATTACCCTTTAAATGTTTTGAGAAAGTGCTACATGTTTGGTATATGAATTGTGTGATTTATTTATGAAATGAAAAATGAAAATGATTTTGAAAGGATATCAAGTTTATGATATCAAGTTTCAAAAATGTGCCATTTTGGGCAACAAGTTTACAAGTCATGAATTACATATTATGCGGGTTTGTGGTGGTCCCCAAAGTTAAGTCAAGTGCACTTTGACAAAAGGCTTCTCCCGCTTACCTGCTAGTGATATGGAGCTCCTTTATAGACTCCCATAAGTTCATGGCTACACAAAACCATTATGTGGGATTGCATTAGTACGTTCTGTTCACGGCTACATAGGACCCTTATCGGAAATGTGTAGTACGTTCTGTTTTGGATCCACCCAAACCATTCTAATATGGTTATGTGCTTATCATATGTGAACAAGATTGATGCATTCATGTTCTGTAGTTTGAGAATTTGACTACATGATGAGAATTTGAGAAACATGTGTTTTATAAACTCAATGAGAATTTTCTATAACAAGTGAATGTTTTCAAAGGTTTTGCTTATTTTTTTTGTTATAAACTGTTACCCACAAGCTTTCAAGCTCACCCACTTTCCGTCCCATCTTCAGGTGATAGCTAAGAGATCAAGTGATCAAGAGCCTAAAAGGAATTACTCTAAATTTGCTTATTTTGTATTTTGAGTTGATTTTGGAAAAGCAAAATGTTTTAGTCACATTTCAAGTTTATTTGTTTAAGAATCTTTTGTAATTTGAGATTTTGAGAAAATGATATATTGGGGCTTGAAATGCCATCCGGAAAAATCTGATAATGATTCAAGGAGTTATGACTTGTGTTTTCAGTGGTTTTATTAAGTCATAAACTTAAGTATA